>LOJH01003117.1:0-25926 GCA_001685095.1 Ellobius talpinus | reverse complement strand
TTTAATCCCAGCACTTGGGAGGCAGAGGCAGGTGGATCTCTGTGAGTTCAAGCCAAGCCTGGCCTACAGATGAGTTTCAAGACAGCTAAGATGGTTACACAGAGAAAGCCTATCTCAAAAAAAAATGTCCAAGATACCAACCCAGTCCACAAAAAAATTTATCATGTTTGCCATGTGGTAGATGCTGTGGGAATGTAAGCAGATAAGCAAATGGCAGTGCTATGTCCTAACTAACGGAGAGTGTGACTTTGCTCTGAGAAGCCTCTATTTTCTTAACGTATCTGGTGCTTGGGTGTTCATGTTCCTCACTGCTCAGAATAATTCTTGTAGACTTGGTGTGCACCGAATGAGTAGCTGCATACTTGACTGAAAAAGCAACTTTATGAACACCCATGGGGAAAGGACTGCCAAGTGCTCAGATCCTTTTGTCTGTGCAATGAGTACTTGTTAGTGCCAACCCAACTGGGAAAAAAGTAGAGTTCTATAGGAATCATTTTAGTGTTTTATCAGGATATTAGAATAAAGGGAATGAGAAGCTGAATTTCAAATAAGAAAATTGTCTTTATACAGATGCTTTGGCAAAGCTATATATCATGATTAGACCTTGAAAAAATTGAACAATGAGCTGGGAATCTGGGTTTGTGTATTACAATCCCTGCTGTATTACTAACTAAGCTGTTTAGTCAGCCAGACTGAAGGAAGGCGTGTAGACTACATTAGCTCTTGATATATTCTCAGGCCTAAAGTTCTATTATGGATAACATATAATTCAATACCCAAATGTTGCCATTACATCAAATCTGTATTTTGAAAAGTATATGATTGTATAGTATGGAGTAGAGAAGGCTGTGACTAAGGCATTAAACATTTTTTATAATTCCTAATTAAAAGGAAAATGAACGGGTTGGGGCCAGGCAGTAGCATGCTGGTAAAGCACTAGCAGGAGCAATATACAGATTAATCCCTAATGCCATTTTAAAAAAGAAAAGAGAACCAGTAATTGGAATAGTCATGAATTCAGTTAAAGCTACTTTTATGTTCACCACGTGTGTGTTTTTTATTACTGCGTGTGGTGTTTGGTGAACTCTGCACATATTTGTTACTTACACTGATTGCTTCAGTTCATTGTATCTTTGCATAAATGTCAGGCTGTTTCCTATTTAAATGAGTTCTGATTTACTGGTTTTTTGTAATGAAATCAGTGAGTAGAATCTTTCAATTAGTTTATTATATATTTTAATGCCATAAAAAAGAAAGTATAAATTTTCTTAAATTATAGTTGCAAATTTATAAGGAAAAAGTGAGGAAAGTATTTGTGAAGTCCAGTGAACCTTCATTATAAAATCCTGTCATAGTCTTCATAAGAATTCTACCTGCTTTCTCGCATGTGGGGAACCTACATTGTGGGAGGTGTTTTATGAAACTGGAAAGGGGACCGTGAAAAGGTTAAAAAAAAGACCTTAAGGGAGGAGGGAGATGGAAATGATGGCACACATGTGACATGAAAATAAAAATGGAGGGGAAGGGGGAGATGAGGCAAAGAGATGGGGCAGGGTGAACCAACCAGTTAGTGGATAATGTCTAAAACTGACTAGTCAAAACATTAAACACATTATTTAAAATTATGGAGGCAAATGGAATAGATGTCTCTGGGGAATAGAAGAGAAGTACAGGGATCGATTGTCAGTTCCTGTTAATAGCCCTCTGATGGTGACTCATACACTTTGTTAAAAATTAAACAGGCCTGGAGAGGTGGCACAGGGCATAAGAACACTTACTGATCTTGGAGAGGACCTACGTGTTCCCAACACCCATGGCCACTCCCAACCACCTGTACCGTTCCCAACACCCATGGCCGCTCCCAACCACCTGTACCTCCAGTTCCTCTTCTGGTTTCCAGAGGCACAGTACACATACACACATGCCAGCAAATAAAAGAGTAATACTTTTTAAAGTAAAGTAAATTAATACAGCTTACTACATAGCAGTTCTAGTTACCAAAATGACACAACCTTTAAATACATCTTGAAGTGCGAATTTTGCTTAGTAATAAACAAATCCATGAGTTTTGGGATCTATTCGCAGTTTGTATTTTTAAGACTTTTGGGTAGTTAAACTGGATTAGTTGAATACTATCTCTTATTTTCAGCCGTATTTGTGAAATATTTATCATTTGATTTATCAACATAAAAAAACAAGACAAAACTTGTATAATATATGGGATAAAGAAATTTGAAATTTTAAGTACAAATTGTACAATTAATAAATCTGCTAATATCCTTTAGTACTAGCGACTTAGTCATTGTCTTACCATGCTTCTCCTAGAATACGGTCTCAGTTGATCAGGGTTCTCATTTAATTTACAAGAGAGGCTCATGTACAGTGTGGACATCAACTGTATTTGTTAACTGATTTCTGAAACTCAGTACTACATCATCATTTTAAATATTGCACTATTTAGGGAAACTAAAACCTATGTAATGTTTCCCCATTTATCTCTTGGTGGGCTATCTGTGAGTCTCAACAGCTGATGTAGGGGTACTTTGTAAGAAGAGTGGTGAGAAATATACTCTATTTGCTTGTATTTCTTAGGCTTATTACTACTGTGCCATCATAGAAGATGTGATACTGCGCTTTGCTTGGACTATCCAAATCTCTATTACTGCTACGACTTTTCAGCCTCATGTTGGGGACATCATTGCTACTGTCTTTGCTCCCCTTGAGGTTTTCCGGTAAGCAAACTATTGAACAATCTATCAAGGATTCTTTTAAAAGATGCCCAATACTGGGCCAGCAAGCTGACTCAGCAGGTAAGGTACTTACTACTACCATGTCTGATGATCTGAGTTCAGTTCTGGGACCCAGATAGTAGAAGAAAGTTGTCCTTGACCTCCACACATGAGCTATGGCCTTCATGCCCACACAAAAACAAAGAAGACAATTAGATGTAATAAAAACTTCGTTTGGGCATGGGGTGGCACTAGCACACCTTTAATCCAAGCACTCAGGAGGCAGAAGCAAGTATATTCTTGTGAGTTCAGGGCCAACCTAGTTTGTATATAGAGTTCTAGACCAGCCAGAGCTACATATGAGACTCTGTCTCAAAAATAATAATAATTATTATTATTATTATTACTATTATTAAAAATCACAAAATGATACGTTTAAAAATGGCAGTTGTTTAGAAATGAACCAAAACATGTTTGTGCTGTCACTGTTGACTGTGAAAGAACCAACAGGCACAGTGTGGAAAGGACGGTTTCAGAGAAACCTAAGTTTATGGCAGGGGTGGCATGACAAAGCATGGTATATAGCATGTGCCAAAGACTTGTCCATCACAGTGGACCAGCAACCAGAAGGTGGAGGTCAGAACTAGGGGCAAGTGTAAATTTCAGAGATCCCAGTGATCTTCTCTGGCCACGGCCCCACCTCCTACATGTTCCACAGCCTTCAAAGTAATACTGGAAAGACTCAGCACATGCGCCTTTGGGGACATTTCAGATTCAAACAATTGTGATGTCTAATGCCCTGGGGTCAAAGTTAAAATTGTAACAAAATGTTAAGATATTTTAATAGACTGAAATTGAAAATGATAGCAAAAAAATGAAAATGCAACTAAAAAGCCACTGCAAAAAAACCAAAATAAATGTATCAGAAAAGTAGAAAGCTTAAGAAATTAGAAAAAAATTAAAGCTTCAAATAAAACCTAAAAGAAAGAAACATATAGACTAGAAATTATCAGGATAGAAAACAGATGTGCAGTGGAGAATATTAAAAATAGAATTTTTAAAAGAATAATAATTGATGAAGTGCTTACATAAGACTAATTCAGAGAAAAAGAGAGGAAGGACACATCCAGGAGAAACCCTAAAGAAGGCTAGGATGTGGTTAAGAGGCAGAGTTTGACCAGCATACGCGATGCTCTGCATCCCATCTCTGAACAAGAGGGAAGTTCTGAAGGTTTTTTAAAGAGATATAAGTGCCATTAAATGAGATAGTCAAATTCCTCAAAATATCATAATCAATAAGAAAATAGAAAATCTTAGAAATCTGTATCTTTCAAAAACATCAACATTTAAATCAATATCAAAATATTTTTCATGAGGAAAACTCTAGACCTGGAAATTCTTTCTAATAGTTGAAGTCAAAATTTTTGGTTTTTTTATAAAACACTTCAAAAGAAAGGAACAAATAAGGACTCTGAGGCCAGCATGACAGTCGTCTGAACCTCCAAGGATATTCCTAGGGTGACCCTGGGCCTCATTGTTGTCTTGCAGCATAGTTGCAGAAAACTTGAACACAGCATTAGCCATTGAGTTCAGTAGCATCTAAAAAGGTTAATACTTCAAAATTTAGGATCATTCTGTGAATTAAGGTTTAATATTGCTCTTAGTTACTATTCTGTTACTGTGAAGAGATACTATGGCCAAAATGCAACTGATAAGAGGAAGCATTCAATTGGAGCTTCGTTTCAGAGGGTCAGTATGTGATCAGCCTGACAGGAAGCATGGCAGCAGGCAGGCATGGTACAAAAGCAGTAACTAAGAGCTATATCTTGATCTGCAAGCAGTGAGCAGAGAAATTAAGACTGGTTCTGCCCATAGGCTTTGAAAACCTCAAAGCCTATCCCCAGTGACATACTTTCTCTACAAGGCCATTCCTCCTAATTCTTCTTAAACAGGTCCACCAATTAGGGACCAAGCAGTCAAATATATGAACCTATGGGGGCCATTCTTATTCAGACTATCACATGTTCAAAAATTAATTCATGTCATTTAACTCAATAAGAGAATAAGAAGGAGGAGCCTGTGACATGTGGGAACGGCCATTGTTAACAATACCTGGTTGAGCAAAGGAGTATATTATTTATAGTTGTAGCTGTTTTTTTGTTGTTGGTTTTGGTTTGTTTTTTTTGTTTGGGGGTTTGTTTTTGTCTTTTTGTTTTTTGTTGTTGTTTGTTTTTTGAGACAGTCTCTCTGTGTAGCTTTGGAGCCTGTCCTGAAACTCACTCTGTAGACCAAACTGGCCTCGAACTCACAGAGACCTGCCTGCCTCTGCCTCCCAAGTACTGGGATTAAAGGTGTGTGCCACCTCCGCCCAACTATTTGTAGCTGATTTGAAGGCTGTGGCAGGAAGACTGTTGGAGGTCAGGCTGGGCAACATAGCCAAAGCCTATTTCAAAACCAAACAAACAAAAATTTCAGCAACTTAAAAATTGATACTTGTTCCTGAAAAAAAAATTAGAAAAACAATGTAAGATCATAGAGCACATAAACACAATGTGGCCAGGGTGATGTCTGCTGTCAACAGTTATGTTTAATGTCATAATGCTGCAAGTGTGGGTAGTACAATGAGGAGGGTTCTAAAGAACTTAATCCATGTCCTTTAATAGTGCCAAGTACATTAAAACACCCAAAAGTCAATCTAATGAGAGATTGGTGTATGGGTGAAAGTTGACAAGCCAATTCTATAGTGACGCAAGTGTGTACGTGCATGCATGCATGTGTATGTGTGTTTCAGATGGAGTATCACTAAGTTACCCAGACTGGCTTCCAGTTCCCTGCTGCCTCCCTCCCAAGTGCTGGGATTACACCTATATGCCAAACATGCCTGATAGTTTTGTAATTTATATAGGAACACAAAGAATAACCAAGACTATTCTAAAAAAAACAAGGCTAGAGTAATGTTCTATGTTGAAGACAGAGAGAACAAGGCTGTGCACCATGTTAGTAAGAGGTTAGACAAGAGGCTCCCCTGGAACAGAGTGGGGCATCTAGGGACAGATCCATAATCATGACACCACCTGCTGATATATGTAGCTGCCTAACAGTGAAAAGAGGACATAACACATGCGTCAGGGGGGGCTGGAGAGATGGCTCCAGTGGCTAAGAGCACTGACTGCCCTTCAAGAGGACCTGGGTTCAATTCCAGTACCCACATGGCAACTCACACCTGTCTGTAACTCCAATACTGGGGACCCAACACCCATGGCAAAACACCAATGCATTTAAAATAAAAATAAATTTAAAAAAGAAGAATGTAAGAATAAAAGGGCTTAAAGATAAAAAAGAAGTCAAAGAATTTTAAAATAAAATAAGAAATTTTTTAAAATAAATAAAACATGAGTCAGCTGGCTGTCTATATAGAAAATAAATCCTGCTGCCTGTCACATTCAGTATGCAGAATCAATTACAGGGAGGTTACAGAGCTCAATAAGAGTAGCACATAAGCTCTCTAAGTGTTGGTAGAGAGCCCTAGAGGCGACATTCAGGGTAGTAATGTATTTCATACTCCAGGATATCGGATATGCAGTGTATTTTTGTATACTAGCCAAGCTATATACTAACATGCAAACTTTGAGGTGTATGTGTTTGTTTTGAATTACATATTTGTAATTATCTTGTGTACATATGTATGTGTGTGGATGCTTGTGTGTCATCATGCACATGTGGAGGTCAGAGGACAGCTTATAGAAATTGGCTCTCTCCTTCATATGGGTCCCAGTGACGGCTCTCAAATCCTTTGGCTTGGCAGCAGGCACCTGCTGAGCCATCTCACTGGCCTACATTTACTTTATTTTTAAGTAACCTTAGAGAAAAAAGTGGCAGTTGGACTGACAGGTAATTCCTCAACAGTAACAGTGAAAGTCAAAAAGCATGTCTTAAATGTGCTGGGGAAAAGTGAAGGCCTCCCTCCCTTCGACTCTTCATCCATGAAGATAGCTTGCAGAAAAGAGAAGATAAAAAGACACTTTTAGAAAGGTGTGTGGTGTTCTTGCGAGCCAGGAAGGACAAACATAGCCTGATAAATAACATAGGATTAGAAACAGAGCTAGCCCTGAAAGGCAAATGAGGGCTCTGGACAGAGTGTGCTCGTTTGTGGGTGCCACTGACCCCTCTGGACCATCGCCCCCTCTTCATTTCCCTAAACATCTGTATGTGAGGCCTAAACCCTCCCATAGTAAATGCTCCCTGCACTTGACTGTCTCTGCTCTCATTTCTCTCTGTTCTTCCTTTCAACCCTTGTATTTGTTCCCAACACAGGAATTGGGCCACTTTTAAAAACTACTTATGCGTATGCATGTGAGTATAAGCCTAAACATGCCGTTCTCACTATGAGTGTAGAGGGCAGAGTGAAACTCAGTAGTCAGTTCTCTCCTGCTGCCTTGTGGAAGTCCAGCATCAAACTCAGTTTAGCAGGCTTGTCCTCAAGCACCTTTACCTGCTGAGCATTCTCACTGACCCTCAACCTAATCCATTTTTAAATGATCTGTAATAAGAATTATAGACCAAGTACTCTGCAGTACCAATTCTACTTCTGTCACTGTCCCTCGGCCTGCATAGCCAGGGTGACGTTTCAGTGTTACACCATTTCCTGGTGACAGAGAAGCATAGGCAGAGAAACTCATCCATCATCTTTATAGCTAGTAGTGGTGGAGCCACGATTAGAATGTAGACAATCTTCTAGAGTTGAAGCTCCCAGATTATGCTGTTTTGAAGTCTTGCCTTCGATCCTCTCTGTACTTATCTTTTATCTCCCAGCAAAGTCCTGTCCTCACTCAGCTTCTCAGAATCCATGTTTTCCATTCCACCTTTTGTTTGAGACAGGGTCTCTCATCAACCTGGAACTTCACCAAGTAGGCTGGGCTGGCTCTTCTGGTCCAGTACAGATCCACCTGTCTCTGCTTCCCATCTTGCCCTTGCTGGAGTTCTGAATGTCCATTACTGTGCCTGGCTTGTTGTATGGGTTCTGGGTTTCCACACTCATGTTCTCGTGCTGGTGAAACAAGTGCTTCACTAACTGAAGCATCATCTCCCTAGCCCTCTGTTTTTAATATTCTAGCCTGTAGTTGTTGTTTTGTTTTGTTCTCGGTGAGTAGGAACTTGAGTCTCCTGAAAGTTTACAGGAGGTAATATTTTCAGATCTTCACTTGAATGCATCCACCTCATTTTGCTTAGGCGATTTGTATGGAACTTCTTCCGCCTGGAGAACGAGCATCTAAATAACTGTGGTGAATTTCGTGCCGTGCGGGACATCTCCGTGGCCCCCCTGAATGCAGATGATCAGACACTCCTTGAGCAGATGATGGACCAGGAAGATGGGGTGCGAAACCGCCAGAAGAATCGGTCATGGAAGTACAACCAGAGTATATCCCTCCGCCGGCCTCGCCTCGCATCCCAGTACGTATAGCCACCACTTCTGAGTAGAGTATTTCTTTGGTCTTTAACACCATGTAACATTAGTTAACAAGCCCTAGACTGAACCAGATGAAGTTACTGATACTCGGCCATGCTTCCTCTCCAGACAGTAGTAGTAACCAGCCACTCCATATGATCAACTTCTGGAATGTCTTCATGAGTACATCAAATAAATGTCAGTGTATGGCCTACTAATTGGGAATATAAAAGAACATAGGAAAATATTTGTTGGAAAATAATTCACTTGATTCTTGAATATGGTATGTTTTGTAATAGATAACCTTTGAGTTACTTTAGAAACCCTATCATTTGTGTAACCTTGACCAAATTCTTAATTTCTCTGTTAGCACTTTTCTGTATGTTGTTCAAAGGGAGATTAAGAAGAGTAAATTCTCCAGGCATGGTAACACATGCCTTTAATCCCAGCATTTAGGAGGCAGAGACAGATGGATCTCTGAGTTCAAGGCCAGCCTGGTCTACAAAGTGAATTCCAGGACAGCCCAGGCTACACAGAGAAACCCTGTCTTGAAAGAAGAAGAAGAGTAAATTCATTATTTGTGAAAGTTACCCAGTATTATCATAGAAAGACCCCAGCAAGTAGAAGCCATCTTATTAAATACATACACTAGGATTCTTGTTGGCCATTTACTTTATGTTTCTAAAATTAATAGTAAACATAGAACGTAACATTAGCTAACAAGCCCTAGACTGAACCAGATGAAGTTGCTGATTCTCGGCCATGCTTCCTCTCCAGACAGTAGTAGTAACCAGGCACTCCATATGATCAACTTCTGGAATGTGTCCTGGGTAATGAAATTTAGAGAGAACAGATAGCAGACTGGAATGAAAGAGACTTAAGCTGAGCAGTTTTCTGAAGATAGGGAGTGTTTGACAATACTATGAGTGGAAATGAAGGGTAGAAAGGAAAAGCATGTGTCCAGAACTGAAGTGAGAAAATATAATTGGGTGCACTCACTTGAACTGTCAAAGACTGGCCAGGCATTTAGACAGTGGAAGCAGGAGGATCGGTTCATGCTTATCCTTGGCTACATAGCAAGCTCAAGACTAGACCTGACTCAAAAAAAAGAAACAAATAGCCGGACTGAAAACTGCAAGCTTCATCTTGTAGACAAGAAAGAAGCATGTTCTTTCTGAGGAGTGATGTGAAAGGAGATTTTAATGACACTACACAATGTGGTAGGAAGTTGGGGCAGTAAAAACCTGGATTGGGATCTTAATGTCGGACTAGAAGGAACATGAAGGACGCGAGCAGAAGGTGCTGTAGCCCGCTGAGCATGGGAAAGTAGACTAAGTCCTGCAGAGCTTTAGCTAGAGATTGGAAAGGGTAGAGAAGGGAGGAAGCAGGAAGCTGAGACTTGGGCAGAAGGAAGAGCAAAGTAGCAGAAGTCAACAGGGAAGTCAGCCAGAAGAGCATCGAATTAGCCAGGCTTCTGCTAAGGAAGGCTCTGGCAGACCCGGACTCTGGGGACTGAGTAGGTAAGAGAGGGGCCTCAGAGCTGAAGAAAACGTTGGTGGGCTAGAGCTCCTCGCTGTGAAGGTTTCAGAGCTACCAGCAGAGGGCAGTCTAAACACACTTTGTTTCAGAAATGGGGCTCTTAGGCCCCAGATTATATTCACTTCAGGTGTTTACCGGGAAATTAGATGGCAACCAGAGGTAGCGGTTTATAGTACAGAAAGTGTGGGGAACCTAGGGTGAGACCTGAGTCTGAGTTCTGACGCTATGATTCAAGCAGCTGTGGCACATCATCAGCCTTCTGAATGTCAGCTTCCCCATCTGCCACATGGGAGTAACGGTCTCCTTTCACAGACACTACCTTCACACTTGGGGCGAACGAGTTGCAGGACATTTTCATGTTACTTAATCCCATTTCACACAGTACAAGAATCTCTGCACAGAGTCCTAAGAAACCGATCATTTTGTGCCAATTGGCAATCAGCAGTGCTAACCATTTAACTGAGGCACCTGCATTATATTGGGTAGTTGGTACTCAAACTCCCGTCTTTGTTTTTGAGAGCTACTCTGATGTTTAAACATAACCCACTGTTGTTCCTGCTTGTCCACCTTCTGCAGTAGATAGTTCCTGTTTAGGATGAGCACTGTATGAGATCAGCTACATGTTTGTTTCTTCTGATTACCCTAGATCCAAGACTCGAGACACTAAGGTATTGATAGAAGATACAGACGATGAAGCTAACACTTGAATTCTCTGAAGTCTCGATTAACATCCTTGGTTTCCTACTCTACAATTCTTCCCTTGACCAATGCAACCTCCAGCACCTTTTTCCAGCTGAGAACAGGAGAAAACAGAACACGTTCCGGGCTCTTCAGATCGGGTCCTATGGACTCGAGCAAGCTCACTGTGTTTCTTTTCTTTTCTTCTGGTTTAATCTTCATTTTCTATTTTTAAAACAAAAACTTCATTTTGCCAATCAGAGGATGTTTTAAGGAACAAAACCTAATATCTTATGGATTGTTTACAATCACAAAGACACAGATGCCCATCAGGATGAAGAACAGGCATTGGAAGGAGGCCTCTGATGGACGGCATGGACATAACTCAGCTTCCGCCTAGCCCGGTTTTGACTGTTTGAAACCGGACACTGGTTTTTAAATTTTCTGTCAGTTTCTGTGGAGAGTTTTTCCCCTTCCTTCCTAGCCAGCATAGAGCCACTGGCAGCACTTGCAGGGAAAGTGCAGCTTGGAGCAGCACCTTCCTCCACGAAGCTACTTTTTAATTTGACATGGGTTTTCTCATTTGGGGAGGGTTTTGGGTGGGNGGGGACTATGATGTGTTCGTTACATATGGTCTTCTCATTGTTTATGGAACTCAACCATAAATGAATGACCCTACTCCTCTGAAGGGAGGCAGGAGGAACTAAGGTTAGATGGTATTTGGGAGGGTCAAGCCCACATACCTTTTCCAGGAAACAGTTTGTACCAGTTTGTACTTTTCCTCTTTTGTTTTAACTTTAAGCCAAAGTTTTATTGCTAAATTTTAAGTTGCTGCTCTAGAGTCCCAAGTGTCACTGTCATGACCTGGCATCCACTTGCTTCCCACTGGTAGACATTCAGAGCAAAGGTTCTGATACTTGTGTCTTTAGGAACAGGTGCAGGATACACCTCGCCCATTTACCAGTCCCAATATTGAAGTTCTGCCATCTGCTTCTGCATGTAGGAGAAGCAGGTCTGAGTTCTCCTGGCTGAATGGAAAGGCAGGCCTAATTTCAGACTCTTCACACCCTTATTAAACATTTCCCCTTCTGGTCTCATCTACTTTACCCAGAATTTGATTAAACTAAAAGTCTTTGGTGGGGACTGTACTTTTGAGCATGTAGAACAAATCCTTCATCCTTCAAATTACATTGACAGAGAAGACTTTGGCAGCCATTTTTAAGGCCAGCAGTATTAAAAAGTGAATGTTGGATTTTATGACCTCCCATGATAGAACCCTTTTAAATTTGGGGCCTCTAAACCTGGCCATACTTTTAAAACTATATTTCTTAGAAATTTCAGGCTATAAATATACATTTTTATTTCTTTACCTCATCCCGTCTTCCTAAATTCTCTAGAGAAACCTAAAAACATACATTTGACTTTCTTGAAATGGTTGGTATCAAATTTACTATTCTTCAGGACTAGGGGTATAGATCATTGTAGCAGTGATTGCTTAGCATTCTTGAGACCTTGGATTTTTCTCTCAGCATGGGTGAGGAGGAGAACCACTCTTTAATAAAATTAATATAAATACTATGAAAAGGTAAGGTCAGCTTTAGTGCCCCCACCCCTGGGATCTAGGAGAGCCATCAGAATCCATTCAGTTATGCCCTTTTCACATTAACTTCAGACAGAGAACTAATGACTAGGAAGATGGCCATCAATACTTGCTTTGTTTTAAAAAGTTGGCTGCTGCCCTTTAACCTCCCTTTTGTTGTGAGCCCTGCCTACGCGTCATAACCGTCCCTCGTTAAAGTTACTGCACTACTAAAATTCCACCTATTAACTCATCAACTTCCTTTTAGAAAGGGTTTCTTTCATTTTTATTCTGACAGAGTTCCAATTTTTTTTCTTCTTTCAGAATTGAGATTTTTAACACATACATCATATCTCCACAAGTACATACAGTGTTGTAGGTTCTCTTGCTTTTTGTTATGCCAAGCATGTCCCTTGCCCCAAAACTAAAGAAGAAACATTTATTTTTAAAAAACAAATTTTAAATAAATTGTATACTTTATAATAATCAGTGGTAACAATTTAGAGACCCTTTGTAAATTAAAGGTTGCATTATTTCTATTTAGAATTTTTTTTTCCTAACCTGGGTTTTTGTACTTTAAAGTAGGTGATCAATCTCACTGGTCTCTGAGGTAATCAGCAAGTACTAAGACTCTATAGAAAAGTCCAGTGACCTGTGATTTCTTGTACAAATAAAGTCAGTGATACTGTGTATCCCGAGCCACATGAATTGGCAGCTTCTTTCTCTGGTAGTCAGTCTGTGTGTGACATGCAGAAACTCACACAGTTGACTTCCACCGTTCCAACTCCTTGATGTTTTCACATCAGTTAACATGTGGCCAGCTTGGTCTTTCTCCACCTGTTAGGATCCAGGCCCTAATCAGTATTATTTCTTTCATAAATAATGCAGTGATAGAGTGTATTCATTTTTGGTGTTTGTCCTGTTGCCTACTCAAAGTAAGGCTTACATGTTCTCCAGCTTACCACGGCACATGCCTAGTACTGTCTTACATACTCCAGCTTCATCTCCCTAGCTCTAAAGAGATTACTTTATCCAACGAATTTGGGAAACCAAGCATGCATTTCAGTTTTCCCTTTCAAAACGGCAATGTGCATTTCTCTCTCCTTGATTTCATCTGCCCTAAGCACTGTGAACAGTGTGTCCTGCTAATGTTCAGTTGCATAATCCTGTACCCTGAAACTCCTGATGGAAATCTTAGAAGTGAATCCATACCACAATTATGTTACAGACTAGCCCTTAATTTTAGTTTTATTTGAAAAGGACTCCATTTTTAATAGTGCTTAAAATACTCCCAAAAGGAATGAAATAGAGAATAAAGTCTATTTTTCATTTTATACTATGTAGAAAGCAAAGGAGTACAAAGAGCTATTAGCGGTTTGTTCTTAACAAATGAATGCCTATAGCAGAAGCTGCCATGGCGTGACAATGGATCGTTGATAATGTCCTCTCATTCAGAGATGAAGTCATCCGATAGTCACGTGCGTCATGTTGGCTTTTTGTCTCCAGCACCCTATTATTAGAAGACTCCTTAGGTTCGGGGACAAAGTGTGAAAGAATGCCAGTAACTCAGCAAGAATCTGGACGAACTCTTAGAGGAGGCCCCACTTCCTAGCGCCATGACTCCCAGCATTCTGAATGAGAGCGCCACTGTTTCAGCGGACTCAGTTCACAGGTGGTATCTTCCCGACATGGCTCCCTAGTTTCCCAATAGATGGACCTAGTGCAAGGCAAGAGTAGAACTGAGCCACACAGACGCACGTTAGCACTGAGTTGGAGATGACAGAGAGGACTTGGGCCTTGGCAGCAGGAACAGGGCACTAGGTAAATCACATGACCTTTCCGTCCCTCTATGCCTCCATTTCCTGTCACTGCATCATTTAAGAATAGTTTTTTATACCTAAATTCAATTTTCCAAGCAGTAACTACAGAGATTTCTTATTCTAAGGAAAGAATTTAGAAATAACGCTGTCTGTGACATTATTATAGTAAACCCTTGGGAGTCTCTGAAGTGATACTATTTCATCAATATGTTTTAGATTGTCATTCTTTTACTAGTTTAATAAAATTTGCCTCCCGCTTAATAGATACATCTTACTATAAACCGTGTGCTCTGGTGTCTAAAATTAAGGTAACTTCTTAGACTAAAAGTTGATCATGTTGAATCTTGATCTCCCTCAACTACAGAAACCATACTTTAATAAACCAGTGTCATTATTGACCAGGTGAAAATAGAAATTCAGACTGAATTTTGAAAACGGTGATCTGTTTTCTACTTGGTCTAATTGGTTTTTGCTGGTCATTCGCTTCAACATGGATTTCTGTGGTTCTGCTATCAGTCACGATATTAAATCCTAAAGCTCCCAACCTGCCTATTTCAAGTTTATACAGTGTCAGAACATGTGGTTGTGTGGGACAGAGCTGGTTCTGTTGTAGCATCCATTTGTGGCGTGCCATGTGACAAATCAGCCTTCTAGCCTGCATTAACCACACTCTATTCAATGAATAGTAGCAAAAAGCAAAAGCATCTCCTTAGATCTGAAAGAGCTGAAGTCAGTACAAACATTTGCCTGATGGAGAAGAGGTGCTGATGGGTATGACCCCTGATGCCTTTCTCACACAAACTTTCAAAGGTGATACTGAGCTGCCCCCAGAAGCAACTTTCAGAATGTGTTTTCTTATGGTGGATGAGGAAGTGAGGGGGGACAAGATGAGTTTTCCCTGAAGTGGGGAGAATCCTATCAATTTACAACTGAATGTGTTTCCTTGTAGTAAACCTTTGGTTTATTTTATTAAACCAATGCCAGCTTCAGTTTTGGTTGGTTTGTTTTGTTGTTTTGTTTTGTATGGGTGCCATCCACTTAGGAGGACAATCAAATGACCCATTGTTTGTCTTGGATTCGGTGTCTATTGATTCTCATCTTGTATACCTCTGAACTTAATTTCGACTTGGCGCCTATCCATGTGAGCCACCACGAGTCAGAGGGCAGCTAGCAGCACCGCTGGACAGCTGTGGACCTGTGAGAAAGGGCAGGGTCCTGCCTCCCTGTTTCAAACGCTATTCCTGAAGTTCTTGCCTACGCTTCTCCCAACATCCTTAGCAAAACTAGTGTGCTGTGGACAGGGAGAAGGAGTTTTTGTGACATTGTTATTGTTTGAACTGTTAAGGTAAAATTGTAAACCACTCCTGTTTCATCTGCAAAAAGAACAAAACCCTCGAAGCTTTATCCCATTGTGAAGACTCTGGGTTAGCAAAGGAGCTTGTATCGGTGAAGGGTAGGGCGGAAATAGGGTGAAACTTGTTCTTTTTCTTTCAAGTCCTCTCTCTACTGTGTTACACACACATACACCCCTCCACCCCGCCACACCGTGTTCGTCAGATGATGCTGTCCTGTGACTCCCTGAGCTATAGTTGTCAAGAGTAACTATGGATTGTGATTAGTCCTCTGTGGGTGACTCTTGCCCCATTTGCTCCCTTGCTTCCCTGCTCTCCACTCTGGTGAATGGAAAAGGTGACATCAAAGAATCAATGCTTGCTTGGACTCACGTCGTATCTGTGACTATGCTATTATCTGTCTCCTTTTTCCTTCTTCTATGGGTAGAATTCTTATGACCTGTGGAGTTCCCTTCTGGATAAGTAGGTTAAATGCACAATGTGGTACTGTTCTATAGTTTCTAGATGGTTAATGTGCTTATGTGTTTTTAAAAGAAAATAAGTGATTGGTTTCAAAACTCTGGCCTTTTTCGTTATTATGAGCTCTGTCTTCCAGTAGTTTGCTGACTTGTGTCTGGGGAGTGCTTTGTGTCACTGTGTGCCTTTTTCTCTGGGGGTCTTGGATTCTTGATCATTATTTCCCTTAGTACTAATAAGTATATGGGCCCAACACAAACAGCTTACAATGGTGAATTAGGAAAACAGAATTTGCCAAATTCAAAAACAATTTTAAAAAGGCAGGCATAGTCGTCTATGCCTATAATCTCCAGCACTTGAGGCTGAGGCAGGAGAATTGCTATGAGTTTGAGGCAGGCCCTGGCTGAATAGTGAGTTCCAGGCCACCTGGACTAGAGAGAGAGAGAGAGAGAGACCCTGCCCCCAAAATTCAAATAATCTTAAATGGCTTTTTTTTTTCAAGGTATGGCTCTAAAACAATGGAATTGATCCAGCAAGTTTTATATTTTCTTACACAAAGACTCTCAGCTATTAAATGAGACGCTGTGTGTAACTGCTTGCTAGACAGCAACACCCTTGTTGCCTCACAGCTCATGCCCAAGGTGGGGAACGCAGCTCTTCCTGCTGGGTCCTGGGTAGATTAGCACTGATGTCTGACTAGGGGAAGTTAGGAAACTCACTGACCCCGAGATGAAAAGAGGGAAACGGTCTGCTGACTGAATGGTAGAGCTGTCATCTTCATGTTGTTGCTGTCTCTCCATCTCCTGTTTCTCTGCAGGCTGAGAACTTTATGGTGATGGGGTTTCCTAGCTAGCGGGCTAGGCTGGAAGTGGCATGAGCCATCAGAGCCACCCCTTTCCTGTAGCCCAGCATTTGTGCGCCTGTGGCCTCCATGCTTGCCAAGTACACAGCACTGCAGTTACATGTGAGCCAGTGGGCAGTTTTAATTTTAATTAAGACCCAGAGCAGATAAATCTGTAATCCTAGATAATCCCAGAAGCCCAGTGGCTCTTTTTACCAGCATATCCAAAATCCTTAGACTTTCAGCATCTGTATCTTTCTGATTTTTTTTAATTAAACCTTTTTCAAAGGTTATGAAAATACTAGTTTATCCTTTCTGACTTCCCACTTTCCCCCTTAAAGGCATTGTTTAGTTCTTATATTTTTAAAGATTTACACATTTATTGAGTCCCTGCCATGTACTCATTCAACATTACTTGGCTTTCACTGAGGTTGGTTTTGTTAACTTTATGAACCTGAGATGGTAAAAGTTACTTTTATGAAACCATTAGCAAAATGATCTACATGCACCGGAATAAGCTGGATTTTCTCTCCCAAATCACAGGGGCTCTTCACTCTGTCTGGGACAATCATTAAAGCCTATCCTAGGTACTTTTCATCCCTTAAAAAACAAAGTGTGGAACAGAACAAGATGGCAGTCAAGATGCTCCAATTACCATCTCCCTACAGACATTGCAAGTTCAGGCACCAAAAACACTATACTCTGGACAGCTAAGGAAATCCAGTCAGAGACCACAGTGTTTTGTATTAGCATGACAATGAAAGACAGGCTAAAAGCCCCATGGTGGTGCATGACTTTAATCCCAGGACTTGGGAGGCAGAGGCAGATGGATCTCTATGAGTTCAAGACCAGGCTGGTCTACAAGGCGAGTTCCAGGACTGGCTCCAAAAACTACACAGAGAAACCCTGTCTTGAAAAACCAAAAAAAGAAAGAAAAGAAAGAAAGAAAATATGCCCTTGCCACCACACCCTCTTCTACTTCGGGCAGCCCAACAGAGGCATTTCCTACTTTACTGAAGGGAGCCCTCCTCAGTTAATTCCCATTAAGTCGAGGCCTTTGACTCGAAACCCAGTTCCAGGCTTATCATGGTAAAATCCAGTGACTGTGAGCCTCAGGCCAAGTGCAGTGTAATGTGCTTCAAGTACCTATTTACTGAAGCCAGGGTAAGCACAAGACATCTCTCTGGAACTTGCAGATGAAACCCCATTCCCAGGCCTGCCTATGCACAGAGCCTTAGGAAGAGCTTCAGTGCCAAGAGAATACATATAACCCCAGTATGCTGGCCTAATATTGCAGCTAGCATCATCTGTGGCTAGTTGCAGGAATCTTGGGCCATAAGCCCCCAGCAATAGGCAGTCTTTAGCTGTGTGGCTCTTGGTCCTACCCCAGTGTTGTGTTGGTCTTAAACGGCCTATTTATTCAGATTACGTTTAGTATCAGTAGTGGCCATGGTTATTACATAGGAATGGAATTGGGGTCAGTTCATCTGTGTTGAGTCTGCAGGTAGTACATAGAATCCCACGGTGCCTGACCACATCGTGGTAACTGGGAAAAGTATGCAGGCATCCTCCAACCCCAGAGGGAAGTTTAAGAAGACAGACTGCTATTGTTTGATAGCCTCCTGGTTCTTTCTCAGCAACACACCAAGAGTAAGTGTATCTGGGATAAACCGGCATAGACCATCCTCTATAGTGAAACAGTTCGTACACTAACAACAGACTCCCTGCAAATAGGGACCTAGGCATCAATCAGCCAGTGTGGAAATGGTGACTGTAACCAGCTTAGGAAATCAGGAAATACATGCACAAACAAAGCCAGATGAAGAACAGTGGAATGAATAACTTGTAAATACCTACTCCTTCAGTGTGCAGATGACCCAGGAAGAGCTTGAGGAAAGCATGACCTCACCTCATCAAATCCGGAAACTGACGTGAGAATGACCACTAAAAGAGAAGCTTGAGCGTGTGTAGGCACTGTGTGAGGACACTCAAAGAAGTGGAGAAAACAAATCTTTCAATACTCAGAGAATGTAACCACAGATGGAAGAATCTTAAAAATAAAATATTTGGAAAAATTCAAAACAATAGAAAGAAGCAACAGTAGGAAAGATCAAACAGAAGAGAGACTCCAAGCTTAAAAATGGTGATGTAAGAATATACAGTTGGGAGAGAGGAAAGAATCATGGAGAAAGTTTACAGGGACTTTGTAACAGCATTAAGAGAAAATATTTGGATTGCTGGCAGAAGAGGCATGGAAAGTTTATCAAAAGAAATAACACAAAAGTCCCCTGAGCCTAGAAAAGGGCACATCTGGGTAAAGGAAAGTCAAGATCACTAGTCAGTTTAACTAGATCCTGAATCTAGCCCAAGCTAAAATAAGAATTAAGCTCTAAAAGGAAAGAAGGAAGAGAAAGATCTCAAGACTGCATGAGAAAAAACATGCAAGCATGCCTCAGTTCTCCAGCTGGCAGTCATTTGACAGGCCAGAAGGGAATGGCATTAGAGTCCTGTAAGTACTGAAGGGATAATAAACTGCTCAACCAAGATTACTGTATCCAGGAAAGCTTCCGTACAGAAAGACAGGAGAAACAGAAGTGGAGCACTCAGCAAGACCTGTGCTATAAGAAATGTTAGCCAGATATGATGGCTGGCCCCCATGATCTCAGTAAGGAGGAATGGAGGTGTAGAGCTTATTTGTATATTTTGTGCTTCCATCTTTATGGTAATGTTAAATTTTTATTTCCAAAAGGTAATCTCTACATATGTTTTTGTAGGACTTAAACAGAAAGCACGCTACTAAATTACTTAACTGCTCTAGGAGACGAAGAAAGCAAGCAAATGTGAGGGAGTTACCAGTAGGGAAGAGATGCTCCAACACAGACTAGGTGAGCACCCCACTTTCAGCAATGGGCCAGTCATATAGACACAAAGCCAACAAGCGTCAGAGTAAAATTGTACCCCAGATCAAATAGAGCTTGCGGACACCCATAGAACATTCTGTCCAACAACCGCAGGCTATGTTAGTGCATGGAACATATGTCAGAGCACCTAACGTCATCTACGATAGATCGGGAAAAAGCTGAAGGACCTAGCTGTCTGTACATAGCAAGAGAAAAGGCCTAGGCCTGCAGTGAAAACTGTGTGTTACTCACACAGGTTGCAGTGCAAACAGAGGTTGGGGTTATCGCAGCAAGGTGAGGGCAGAAGGTAGATAAGAGGGCTTGTAGCTGGGTGTGAAACGATGGCGTTGCACAGATGGGAGGGACAGAGCTCTGCAGGGATGGCAAGCCAGCTGCCCTCTACCCTGAAGCCCTTGAGGAACATAAGACATCATTATTCTCCCTCTCCCTCTCCCTCTTTTTTTTAAATTTAATTGCATTTTATGTGAATGAGTGTTTTGCCTATATGTATGAATGTGCACCATGTGTGTGCCAGCTGCCCACAGAGGTCAGCAGAGGACATTGGATCCCCTGGGACTGGAGTTACAGATAGTTGTGAGCCGTCATGTGGGTGCTGGGTCTTCTGCAATAGCAACAAGTGTTCTTAGTCACTGAGCCATCTCTCCACCCCTGCTTTCATGCACTCTTGCATCTAATGCAGTTTGTAGCAAACGGAACTGTTAAATACGAAGTAACCAAAACAGACTGCAGCAGCTGTGATAGAGTGAACTCCCATGTAAGAACAAAGAAGAATCTACTTAACACCCAGAAAGCCACCTGTGAGGTCACCACTGGCAACACAAGCTGGGGCTAAAACTACAGGACAGTCAAGTTCAAGGTCAGCGGCTAGCAAAGCACAAGTCAGAGGTGGGTGTATCGACTACCCCTAGCTGGGTGGGCAGTGCATGAACAGGATGTGATATACCTTGAGCCAGGGCAGACGGACAAAGAACATAACCCTCCATAACCTTGGCTCATGGTAGCCCAGAGAGCTAATTGTGGTGGGATATTTTGATCACGTTCTGACACTCCTGAGATCGCCCAATAAAGTAATACCTTGAATTGGGGCAGAACCAGTGATTAGCTGATCAGAATTGGCCATGGAGAAGCCAGCAATTTGAATAGAGGCCCGGGAAGGAAAGGGCAGGGGCAAAAGTTTGAGCTTGCTTTGTTCTGGGACGAGGGAAGAGATGTGTCACTTGTAGTGTCTTCACCCAAACAGGTGTGCTAGTTGCTCTCCAGCCTCTCTGAGCTAGCAGGTTTCCACCCCACTCTTTGACTTCTGTGTCTAATGATAAATAGACCAATTTAGACTTAACCATGGGACCGGAAGCCGGGTCATGGGGCGGCAGACAATAATTAAAATATCAGTAGATTCATGAGCAACCACTAAGCTGACAGAAAAACATCAACTATCCAATCTCTTAGCAATGACCTCAGCCTTGGAAATGCCAGACAAGGAGTTCAAACTTTCTTCTATTGAAAACCCTTCTCTAGGAGTTTACCACCTGTCTCCTCAGCTTTTCACTTTTCCATAATTCTCCTTGATAAAGCTGACTTCCACTGAGTGTCTGCATCGTTAATCTTTATTGATGTGTGACAATGAACTCACTACAGAGCCACTGTCCCAGGCAGTTTTTAGGGACTGTGAATGCCCATCACCCTAGCTCCTTGGATCATGAACAACTAAGTCAGTGATTCTCAGCCTTCCTAATGTGGCAACCCTTTAATACAGTTCCCCATGGTGTGCTGACCCCCGACCATAAAATTATTTCTTTACTACATAACTGTAATTTTGCTACTGTTAGAAGTTGTAGCTGGGCGGTGGTGGCGCACATCTTTAATCCCAGCACTCAGGAGGCAGAAGCAGGAAGATCTCTGTGAGTTCGAGGCCAGTCTGGTCTACAGAGCTAGTTCCAGGACCACTAGGACTGTTACACAGAGAAACCCCGTCCCTAAAAACAAAACAAAAGCAAACAAGAAGAAGTTGTAGTGTGAATATCTGTGTTTTCTGATGCTCTCAGGCCACCCCTGTGAAAGCATCATTCAACCCATTCCCACCCCAGGGATTGCAACCCACGGGATGAGAACCACTGAAGTAGGCTATGGACAGTCCTATTACACTCTAACTCTGCATCCATAGTTCATAAAAACAATTCTCAATTTTAAAACAAATTATCAACTATCTTTTTTTGATGACAACATAATACCCCTGACAAAAGTAAGGCATGGCAGTACATGGTTGTAATCCCAGATACTCTGGAGGCTGAAGCAGGGGGATTGTGAGTTTGAGGTCAGCTGGGACACATAGCAATACCTGGTCTCAGAACATAAACACTCAGAAATCAGTAATAAAAACTTGGGAAATGACACCAAATACATGGAAATGACATGACAAAAGTCCATAGACTTTTGAATAACCTGTGAGCCAAGGAAATGAACAAAGGGATTTAAAGCGTCTTTTAACAGAAATGGAGACATAACACACTAAAGTCTATGGACTACATCCAGAGCAGTGTTGATGGGCATTTACAGCCACCAATGCCTTGAGATGTGGTGACAGGTCATGTGAGATCTTTGTACTTTAAATGTAGACAAGGTACCAACCATAGCAATCCATTCTTGCAGCTCCAGCAGGGAGAATGCAGGGGGCTGGGGTGGGGCGTGGACTCTCGACTAGACTGGACTATGAAGCAAGAGCTTGTCTCGAGGGCCAAGGAAAAGAAAGAATGAAGGGGACAGGGAGAGGAAGGGGATGAAAGGATATAAAAATTGAGACAAAATATGCAATATCTATGAAACAAAGAGTCACCTCTTTGGAAAGATAAAATAGAACAAATGCTTTGCTGAACTAATTCCTAAAAAGAGACTGGGGTGGTGGCGAAAAGGGAGGGCTGAGGAGAAAGCTCAGTTGGTGATGTGCCTCACACACACAAGAACCTGAACTCAGTCCCCACGTTAAAAAGCCAGGTGTGGTAGACACTTGTAATCCCAGTGCTGGGTGGAGATAGGAGGATCTCCGACCCTCAGTGGCCAGCCAGCCTATCTTAATCTGTAAGCTCCAGGCTAGCGTGAGACCCTGTCTTAAAGAACAATGATGGCCCCTGAGGAACAGTATCTAAGGCTGTCCTTTAGCTTTCACATGCACACACACACACACACACACACACTGCTGCACCTACACACAAACAGGCACATGCACAAACATGAAAACAGCTGGGTGGTGGTGGTGCACACCTTTGATCCCAGCACCAGGGAGGCAGAGACAGGCAGATCTCTTCTCCGAGTTCGAGGCCAGTTTGACCTACATAGTGAGTTCCGGAACAGTCAGAGCTATATGGAAAGACCCTGTGTCAAAAAGAAAAAAAAAGCAAATAAAATTAATTTTTTTAAAAATGTGCTGGAATGAGAACTCAGTGATCACTTGCTGTTCTTACAGAGGGCCCAGGATCTATCCCCACCACCCACATGATGGTACATATGTCCACAGCAGCCACAGGCACATGCATGGTATATATACATATATGCAAGCAAAACACACATACACATAAAATGAAAATAAATAATTACTAAAAAAATAGTAGTTTTAAAGTGACAACTAATACTACAGAAACATAAAAGATCATTAGCAATTGTCATGAACAGTTTATGCCAATGAATGTAAAAAGAAATGGAGGGGCTGGAGAGAGGGCTCAGTAGTTAAGAGCACTGGCTGCTCTTCCAGAGGACCCTGGTTCAATTTCCCAGCACTCACATGGCAGCTCAAGACTGTAACTCCAGTTCCAGGGGTTCTGATACCCTCACACAGATGTATTAATAGATTAAAAATAACTACATAAAACATTTAGTAGCAAAACATAATAAAGAAATTATATATATATATATATATGAGAAATTCCTAGACATACATGCCTCCCCCAAACTGAATCATGATGAAGTGATGAAGTAGAAAACATGAGCAAATCAATAAAAAAAATGAAATTGTATTAGTAATTAAAAGTCATCAAATAAAAGCCCAGGCCAAATAGCTTCACTGATGAATTCTACCAAACATTTAAAGAGGAACAAATACCAGTTCTTTTTTGGGGGGGTGAGGGGAGTGCTCTTGAGACAGGGTGTGGTGGTTTAAGAGAAAATGGCCCCCAAAGGGAGTAGCACTATTCGGAGGTGTGGCCTTGTTGGAGTAGATGTGGCCTGTTGGAGGAAGTGTGTCACTATGCAGGTAGGTTTTGAGGTCTTCTTTGTTCAGGCTACACCCAGTGAGAAAGACCACTTCCTCTTGCCTACAAGTCAAGCTATAGGACTCTTGACTACTTTTTCAGCACCATGTCTGCCTGCACACCACCATGATGATAATGGACTAAGCCTCTGAAACTGTAAGCTGCCACCTCAACTAAAAGTTTTCTTAATAACCTTAAGACACAGGGTTTTCCTGTATAGCCCTGGTTGTCCTGGCACTCTGTTTGCAGACCAGACTGGCCTCAAACTCACAGAGATTCACCTGTCTTTGCCTCCTGAGTGCTGGGATTAACCACCTCCTGGTTCACTAATTCTTGAGTTCAAAACAACAGGCCATGTTTGAGGTTGTAGCATAGCTACCATCTTATAGCTGCCTGCATCCCGCACTCACAAGTGAAGCTGACCTGTCTTATCTTTCCCCTTTTGTTTCAGCTGGTCTCACAGGGTCCCCACACACTCGTAGGTCTGCCCCTAGGGAGGAGCAAGAGACAAGGAGGTCTGGCCCACCTCGTGAAACTTGCTTGTGCTCAGTCCTGGAGATATCATTTGTGTCTTATGATGGGCTTGTGGCTAAGCCTGTCTGACAGGACTCAGCATGTATTGGGCATGTAGTCACAAGGTCCTTGTTGACTTGGTGATTAGATGTTTTCTACCAGTAGATTCAGCTGGTAGCTGCACTTCAGACCCCACTCATGGAAAGCCTAGAGAAACAGTAGGGGTCAGGCTTTGACTGGTACACCTGCTCATCTACTGGACAAGGAAAGATAACAGTTACAGGGTTGGGGGAAATGGTCTGACCAGCTGGTCAGAAAAAATGAAGGTTTTAAGGGGTTGGGGGAGTCTTACAATCACATGTTAGCTCCCATAAAACAGCATCCATCATAGACAACAAAACAGACAAGTGTTCAGTGACTTAGCCCATAGATGTCAGGATGCCTCTGTCACTGGCCACTCACATTGGCTCAGTAACAGCAGGTCAAAGTGTCTATCAAACACTTGGATGTAAAGAGGAGACAAGCTATTTATGGGTCAAGAGCATGCAGAGTCTATAGAAGAAGATTTATAAATCTATCACCAAGGTCCAACCTGCCTGGGTACGGCTTTGAAAGCGTTTGATCTACTGGCATAGAACTCCATATAATATCACTGTAGGCCCAAAAACCAGCTTTGCAGCACAAAAGGAATATTATGGGGGACGTGTCCCATGGCTATGACACTCACTGATGGTATCACAAAGGCACCATCTAGAAGCTTTCGGGTTAAATGAGCATTGGACTAATTAATACAATGAGAATATACCTGTAGTGCCAGATCAAAACACGTGCTGTGAACATGAGGAGGGATCTCTTTTAGGATATAATACATGCTTTGAATAAAAGGTTCAGATATGGTACTGTACTCTCGAGAAAAGGACACATGGGGTCTGAAGATCAGGAAGTGAACTTGGAGCCCTGCTTACCGTCATGGCCCTGGCTCTCCTTTCTCCTCTCTTTCCCTCTAACTCTGAGCTCACAGGGTCCTAGAGCTGGAAAATTCTAAGTTCTCAATGACCAGAGACCAAGAGTGGCTGACATTTTGGCAGGGCAACTGGCCCTGGCCATTAGGAAGCGTGGGGCTGCCGTTACACACTGAGAGCAAAGGGGATGGATCTGCAGGGGGTTTCTGAATGGCAGTCTCCCATAGGGTATGAAGTGGTAAAACTGCCTGGGGAGCGGGGTCCACCTTGTGAGTACCGAGATGCCCTGAGAACAACCAAAGATCTGGAGCAGATATTACCATCTGAGAACAGCACACCAGAGATGAGGGGATCAGCAGGTGGCTGCAGAGGTGGCCTAAGAGGTAAGAAATGCTCCTGAGGTTGAGGTGGCTGCCCAGACTGAGACTCTGTGCTTAAGGAAGGAACAGCAACGGAAAAGTGACATGTGCCT
Organism: Ellobius talpinus; assembly: GCA_001685095.1. Taxonomy (NCBI): domain Eukaryota; kingdom Metazoa; phylum Chordata; class Mammalia; order Rodentia; family Cricetidae; genus Ellobius; species Ellobius talpinus. Next base: position 380 of record LOJH01003117.1, on the reverse strand, counting down.
AGCGTCTCTTGCATAAGCCTCTGAATCACTGGGGAAATTGCGTAGAAGAGAGACTGCTAGATGAGATGGAGGTGTTGGCTTCCCTTCTCACTGCTAGGAGACAGAAGGGTAAACACAAATCAGATCCATATTAATGAACCCTTCCTGGGACCCCCTAACCTAGGATCTATGAAAGGAGCCAGGTAACAAAGATGCCCCTTGGGTGTGATCTTCAAGACAAAGACAGGGAAAATCCAGGACCCCCACCCCACCCACCCTGCAAGCAGGAAGAGGGAGGTCACTTGGGGGACATGCTGGGGGACATGTTCTTTTTTTGTTTTGTTTTGTTTTTTGTTTGTTTGTTTTTTGAGACAAGGTTTCTCTGTGTAACAGCCCTGACT
>LOJH01003116.1:21057-40075 GCA_001685095.1 Ellobius talpinus | reverse complement strand
TTTTATTAAAATACATGATTGACAGAATACAGATAATTCTCCCACACCACCCTGTCTCAAAATAAATAAATTAATAAATAAAGAAAAAGAAGTAGGGAGTAACTCCTGCTTCCAACCTCTAGTCTCAACACACACATGTGTGAGCATGTGCATATGTACCTACACAAAAGAAAGAAAAAGACAAAAGGATTGGTGCTCAGTCTCAGGGTGTAGTTCAGTGGAGGGGCACTTGCTTATCCCAGGCTTCAGGACTTATACTTTAAAATGTCTTCTTTGATAACTGAGCTTACATGAAGCAACTTGCAAGCCTAAAGTAGATCTCAAGGTATTGCATTGCTAATAATGAAGTGTCATTGCATTGTATTGCATTGTAATGCAACAAGTGTATTGCATTGTTAATTATGAAGTGTCACATGCTGCTTGGGGTTGTTACATCTATGTTGTCACCCCACTATGTGCTTCAAGGTCTCCCTAAGTTTAGAAGTTTATGTGTATCTAATAATCTGATGTTTAACGCGCAGAACATTCCAATGCAGTAAATGATTTGCCAGTACCTCAGCCTTCTCAAGCTGAAACAATACCCACAATCCAGTAGACCCGACAGTGTATGTCCCTGTGTAGAATGAACAAACCTTGGGTTGATGCAATGCTGAACTTAAAGGTAGCTCAAGATACTTACTATTAAATAGTTCAATTTATTTTTTTCTAAAACCATAAATAAAGTAATAGCTTATTAGACACTGAAATGATATGTCTTGATTCCAACAGGCTTTAAAATTAGGTTTTTAGAAAGATGTAAATATAAACCAAATACTTCATACACATCATGTTTAATTTGGAAGTGATAGTGGCATTATGGCTATGCTTTTTTTATATTTTGGTTGTAAGCCTAGCCTTTAACGGCTGACCCATCTCTCCAGCCCAGCTATGCTTTTTTTTAAACAATCCTTAGCTTAAAGATAAAAGTAATGGATAAGGTGATATGTATAGGATTTGCTTTAAAATATCCAGAAAGAGACAATCTTGGTTATGATATATTTTTATATTTATTAAAAATAGGTGATTAATTAGTACGAAGGGTTTTGTTTTCTTCTTTTAAAAAATGTTGGGAAATTACTGTTGTATTTTTAGAACAAATAAATTGGTTAAATAGATTAGCACCTTTTTGAATAAGATTTTTAATTTTTGGAATAAAAATATATTTACACCATTTTCCTCTTCCTCTTTCCTCCCTCCAACTTGTCCCCATATTCCACCTCCCTGCTCTTTCTCAAATCCATGAGCGAGGTTGTTGAATGCATCTATAGCATCTATTAGAAAGCAATTGACTCAACCAACACTTGTTACAAACCCTCCCCTCACTCACTTGAAAGAGCCAGTGCATGCGAATGTTTATTTTTCCAGATTTGTAGCTTAGAGTGGCCATATGACACAACTTTGGAGAGTAAGGACTGCTGGGATTCCTCAGAAATTTGGAAAAGTTTTGCATTTACAGATAAAGTCAGCAAGCAGCGTGGCTGGTATCCTAATTTGGGTTCTCTATTGCAGTGATAAATACCATAACCAGAAACACCTGAGGGCGAAAGGAATTTATTTCATTCATCCTATACTTCAGGGTAGCAACAGTTCACCACTGAAGAATTTCAGGGCAGGTACCTGGAGGCAGGAACTGAAACAGAGACCAGGGAGACAAGCTGCTTAGTGGCTTCCTCCCAGCTCACTTTCAGCAACCTTTCTTACATAGCCCTGGTACACCTGCCTTGGGATGGGACCAACCACAGTGGGCTGGGCCCTCGTACATCAAATTAACCATCAATGAAATGTCCCACAGACATGGCCACAGACTAAATGGAACTAGACAATTCCTTAGTTTAGCATCCCTTTGCCTGGGCGTGTCAAGCTGTCAAAAGAAGCTAATAATGATAGTCAGTTTCCACTTCTAATTTCCTGTCTTTGAATGGGACCTAGATTTTGAGCCACTGAGGGCAGACTGAAACCCTGAGGAAGATTTGCATGCTAAACTAGTAAATGCCCATCCTGCTTCCACTGAAACCCTGAACTAAAACCTTTGGTCACTTATATCCAAGAGTCTACAATATCTAGTTACAGTTAATGTAATCATAAAAATCACTTTTATTGAAATCATTGTAAATCAGCTTTTCTGTTACTTGCAGCTAAATGCTTCCTAGCTTTTCCAATTTGTTATATAGGATATAGGATTTCTCTTCTCCACTTTGAAGCAATGGTAATATCTGTTACTAACGGAAATTTTTCATTAATTTGAATTGCATATTAACGTGCCATGGGGGAAAAATTTCTATTCATACTCCCTCAGCACAGTTGGATCATCTCACCAAAGTAGCTGAAAATTATTTAAAACTATTTAGACATTCTAAAGTGAAATGAATTCTTCTTAATTACTAAGTTCATTCATATACGGTACATTCTTTTCCTGGTTTTAATTCTATCACTATTTTATTTTGGCTCCTGACCTCAGGCCAATCTGAGACCCAGCTTCCCACAGTAAACTGGCAAACAGGCACATGTCAAGAACTCTCAGAATTTGAGGGACAAAAGACATAGTCCTACCTCACCGGATCATAAGGGAGAGGGACTTCAGCCCCCAAGGCCAACTCCATCAAGTCTTCAGACCTAAAGTCAAAGCTTTATCCTTCGAGAAGACACTCAAAACTAAGCAATATGCAGCATTTCACACCTGTCCAAAGTTCACCCAGTTCCAGACTGTGTTTAGAGTCTTAGCTACAAGTCAAAACCACCATCCAATATTTGTGAGAAAGAAGGGACATCGCCAAACTTCTTTTGCATTTATTTTCATTTAAAGACTCTAAACCCCTAGCCAGGGGAAACAGGCAAGTAAAAGAAAATAAAGTCATACAAATTAGCTGGGAAGAAATGAAATTGTCAGTTTTGGAAGATGATATGCTCATTCGTAGATATACAAATATATATATGCATATATTCATATTGACATTCATAATACATATATGCAGAATTCATATCCACATATACATACATATGTATGCAGAGACCCCCCAAAGACCTCACCAATGACCCACTAGAACTACTAAATGAATCTATCAAAGTCGTGGGGTGTGAAGCTCAGTGATGTGTTGCTAAGGCTGATAGAAAACTCTGTCCCGGAAATCAAGAAAGCCATCTTATTTATAATAGCCACAAAGAAAAAAAAAACACCTCAGTATCTAGAAATAAATTTAACCTAAGAGGTAAAAGACAATTACGAAAGACTGATGACTTAACCCAAAGAGAACTAAAACTTGGAACGATATCTCTTGTGTGTGGATTAAAGGGCTCAGGATCCTTTTCTGGCGGTTCAGTCATTTCATTCTCTCATTTCAATTACTGAGGAACCATGAGCTTTTGGAAGTATCCAGGTGGCTTGCTTTCTCATGTTTGGAGTTTCTTTGTTGGTTTTAGCACAACTGTTTGATGGATATTTTTCCTGGGCTTTGGATTTTGGGTTTTTTTTTTGCAGGGAGGAGGGGTTCTACACTTCTTGTTTGCCTGGTTTATGAGTCTTTGTGGATAGTTTTCGCTTGGGCTTATGGTCCACCCACATTCCCTGCTACTCTGAGGACAGGCAGTGAGTCACAGTAACAGAAGCACTACTCTGGGCACAGCTGATATTAAAATGCAGTAAGAGGACTTGGTACTTTCAGTTACATCCTCAGGAAGATGCCGAAACAGAGAAGCTGGGATACAGCTAGAATGAATGTTTACGGGGTTTTAAAGCTAAAGGCATTAATTATTAGGAAGTTGAAAAGGAGGCAATGGGGGGAAAGAAGAAGAAAGTGGGCATGAGAGGAAACGTACTAGAGGTGGGAGACTAGAGTATATATATATTACAGAATTGATAGGGAAAAAAAGAACAGTGTTGAGAGCCTGTCAAGCAAGATCAGAGGTCAATCAAGCAGTGAAACAACTACAACTGCAAAACTGAAAAGTTTTAGAATTGAGATAAAGTAGAATAAAAACTACCATATCACCAGTCTGGATTTCCTCTTTGCTGTGTAAATGTGTTCCTCCTTCAGCCCCTGGGTTGTCTTTTGACCCCACAAGTGGGGAGTCTCTATGGAACAAAATAAGTTAGAGCAGGAATGCATAATGTCTATCCTGCTGGGGTGGGCTCAGTTCTCTCAGAGTGTCCACGACCTCAGGCTTGGCCACATTGTCCTGCCCACCCTCCTCCACGCCCAGCATTCTCTGATGTTTTGAGGGACAGGAGATTTTCAACATCCCAGGCTTAGGAGGCAGGGGCATGCACCCTTGATTGTGTTCCTCGTTGTAGGTCAGAATTCTCTTCCCACCAGGACCCTGGCTGCGCCTATCACCCTCCCCTACGTCTCCCACACCCCTCACTGAGGACCCCAGTTCTTGCTGCAGTATATATATCTGCACTCATAAGTGTTTCCGGTTCAACTCGTTTCTAGCATTGTGTGTTTGTCGTGGCTGTAGCTCCCTCGTCTGTGGAGAAGTGAAGTGGTCTCCTGGATTTAGGGATGCGGTTGTACCAATTTTTCTGCTTTCCCTGAGGAAGCAGCTTGACAAGATGAGTTACCCCTTTTGGGGTGGGCTCCCATTTGGGGATGGGAGAGAGAGAACAAATTAAAGCTTCTGCTGGCAACCCTACAGAGATACCAGGTCCACAATTCAGTTTTTGTAGAACTGTTTCTGCAGTTCTTCCTTTCTGCTCACAGAGCTGGAACAAGGAAGACTTGCAAGAATTAAAAATAATGTTCTATAAAGTGTATAAATGCATATAAGCATTTTGAACATTAGTATATGTAATACAACATGGGAAAAACATTAAAATAGAATTGACATTGGAATAAATATTATGAAATATTTTTATTATTAATGACACCATTTGTAATTTGATTTCAACAAAACAGTCCAGTTGAGTAAATATTGTTGGTTCAAAATGTAAAACAAAAGTTAAATGTCTATGCTTCAGATAAGACAGTCTAACCTGACAATTGTATGACAATAAATTCACAGCTATCCACAAGGCTAGTCAGGGGCTTGAGTAGGCTTTGTGTTTAAAGGCTTAACTAGCTAATGTGTGGTTAGAATCACAACAGGCTGCATTTTATGACAGGCGCTCTAACACTGACAACCAATAGCCCCTGCTTTCCAAATACAAGATCCTACGGTGTGGGGCCACCCTTCCTGAAAGCAGCAGCACAATGTTCTCTAGTGATAGGAAGACTAGAAACAGCTCCATCCACTCGTTCTCTGTTCCCACAAATAAGCTGCCCTATACTGGGTCACGTCTCACACCATCCAATTTCTTAGAACAGCACCCTAAGTCTAGCCGTGCTGAGGATGGCAGGCCCCAGGAACAGGCCAGATATCAAACTGATGTTCTGCTATCTCCAGGAAGCAGTGGCATCAGTCTTTCTGGATTAGAATCCTAACTCCAGCATATTCCCTAATCGCTCTGGGCCTTGGATTCTTCATCTCTAACATAGGGATGTTGATACTAGTGCCCACCTTGTAGGGATATAGTGAGGCCCAGAAGAGATTATGCTGTGCTGACAGGTATTAAGAGCTCCGTAAGTATTACACATTACCCGACTCTAGCATTATTTCTTGATCAGAGCTTTCTGTCAGCCTGCTCTGTTACAGCCAAGCGGCAGGATTTCTCGGCAGCAGCTGTTTGTCACCATGCTCCAGGGGCAACTGTGTCTCGGTCTGGCTCTGTTGTAGGGGTTAGGAGTCGGCCACGGCATGTCCATTGTCATGGTCATCCTTGATACCCAACACATCCTCAATGGAGGCACAGCAGACAAAGGCCAGCTGGTACAGAACAAGGCAAGACTGAAAGGAGATGATCTGGACTGAATCCAGAGGATCTTTTGGAAAGCTAAAATAGTACTTGCCATTTGTAACGCACTAAAGGAACATCCGCTCGGTGTGATGGTCAGTCTTCATGGATAGCTTGAGTGGGCTTCGAATCACCTGGGAGACACATCTCTGAGCATACTGAGAGCATTACCAGAGATATTTAAATGAAGGAGGACCTACCCTCACTGTGAGTGGTGCCATTCCAGGGACCAGGATCCTAAATTGAATAATAAGGAGGAAAGGAAGAAGCCAGCTGATTGTCAGCCTTTATCTCTCTGTGTGTTTCTTGTTTGAAGATAGAGTGCAAGCCGCAGTCTCAGCCCTGCCGCCACACCTTCCCCACTGTGAACTGTACCTTCAAACTGTGAACCAAAATAACCCTTCCATCCCCAAGTTGCTTTCTTCAGAGACCTCATCACAGCAGTGAGAAAAGTAACACACTAATTTTGCATCACAAACATCGTTAATTCAGAATATATTTAATTCCTCTCTGCCTGCTCTCAATACTGGGATGAGTTCTAGAGGCAGGCCTGGATTTGAGTCCCATGCATTAGCCAGAATTCAATAGTGTTTTCTTCAGTACATTAACTGTTAGCCATTCAGTTACTATGACTAACAATATATGGACCCATTTTGAAAGAGATTTAAGCTACCCTATTCCAGCCCGACACGGCAGACAAGCAACTTCTTTTCCTCCATGGGCTCCCAGGAGGCACTTGACACCCACAGCTTTGACTATGCTCTGCTACAATACGAGTTTACATCCTGTGGCAACCCCCCTTCAGATTGTGAGGCCCTTGTTGGTAAACCTACAGCTGTTTGTTTTGCAGTAATGGGTGTCTTCTGTAACCAATCCAGAGCACGATATACTGTGGGCACCTAGTAACATACCTGGTAGCTAAGAATAACCAAGTGCGAGGGTGTGGGGGAGAAGCAATGTCAAAATTCAATCAAATCCTTTTAGCCGGAAACCCTGTGAATGGAGTTTCATCATCCTGGGACTTGGGCGTGCACCACCTCTCTGCCTGTGTATGAATGCGTTTATCTGCATATGAGCTAATGGGTCAGCTCTTTCTGGAATGCATCTTAGTGGAGGCAGCTTACCGGAAGAGTTAGTACACCTCAAGAAAATAATCAGTGTAATCTTCCAACCAATAAAATCAAGCACCTTATATTCTGTTTAATTTTCTAGGAGTTTTTAATATACATATATATGTTCCACACACACAGTCCTTCACGCATATACCAGCACTGTATTTTTAACAACATAGGGTTTTTGAGGATTGAATGGTCTTAAACAACAGTGTTTTATTATTTCTAGCACACCCACCATGGGAACATCCTCAGGGCTCGCACTTCTGCTATTGGAACATTTGTTTTTTATTCTGAATATTTCAGCACATCTATTTACCTGGCACTATATTTAGTACCACAGTGCCAAGATGGCATATATAAAGACTCTATTGCAATTCCCATCTGATGTCCCTTCCCTCTCCCTTTTACCCCCTTTTTTTATGTCTGCACTCTGAATTCAGCACAAAGTTGGTGTGTTTAATTTAAAAAGAAGTAAAATGCTCCAGGAGACGCCTCAGACCACTGCAAATCACCCACTTTATAGAGGCAGTAAAATTGTGTATCGGATTAGAAGTGATGCTGATCTGAAATTTATGATAACTTTTAATGGCATTATAATTTTTTTCCCTGTGCGCTCCATAACTGCGTCGTTTCGATGTACACAGCAGTGAGATGAAATTTGTAAGGGAAGAACATTATCCAGGGAAGCCCAGGGAAGGAAAAAAAAAAGCCAGTGGAATAATGCAGTAGCCCCACACGGGCAGATGCAAGCCATTCTTCCCATGCTCCATAGAGAGGCACAAACTCCACAAGGACCCTTCGAAAATAAAGGCAGCCTGGGGTCCAGAATTTGGTGGTAAGACTAGGAATTGAAGTAAACTCGACCCTGAAGAAGCTTGTTGTGACTGTCTGCTCTATACCAGCCAGCATTGCTAGGACACTGTTCCTTCTCAGCTGAAAGAAACCCACCATGCCTCCTGAAGTAGTTCAGTGGAACAAACGGTGCTTCCCTGGGCGTGCCCTGATGCCTGGTTTCCTCTGTGACAGCTCAACTCCTCATTGGTTCCAAGAGGATATGAGGGGCTTTCTGAAAGTACCTTAAACACACACCCACACAGAGAGAGAGAGAGAGTGAGAGAGAGAATAACAGAGGAGAGAGGAAGAAGGGAGACATGGAACTATTTTAAATCCCAACAATAGTGTTTACGCTATGCACTAACCTAAAATACAAAAAACAAATTGTGAGAATGGCTCTCCAGAAAAGCCATGAGAGAAAAAGGAGCATTCTTCGCAACACAGCCCATCCTCAAATCAGGGGTCATGGTCTCTTGGTTATTTCCAAGGAGACAATGTGTTTGTTACTCAAGGCACAAGGCATCAAGTGCTGTGCTGTGGGGAAAATAATTCTAAAAGTACATATGTTTTCGATGCTCTGACTCGAAAAAAACTATATAGGTTCCAGACCAAAAAGAAAAAAAAAAGCAACTCTTCAGGAAGTGCACACTATCTATCTATCATCTGTGTGATATTTTCATCAAGAATATTAGCTTGAATTTAATAATGACTTCATGACCTGAAAAGCACTCACAGAAGACTGGCCCGAATGCTTTAAAAGTCAGCATTGTGAAACAAAAAACAAAAATAAAAAATTTGAAACACTCATTCACTTTAAAGGAGATCAGAAGGCTGAGGCAGGAGGATTGCTGTGGATTCAAGTTCAGCCAGGGCTGTATAATGAGACCCTGGAGACAGGAAGAAAGGAGAAAGGGGGAGGGAGGGGGGCTGTTGGTTAAACTGCTGGGCAATTTAATACCGACCTTTTTTGAATGGCCTCATTATACGAATATTAGTTTGGGCTGGGGCTTTGTGAGATTATGAGCTTGCTTTTGAGATATGAATGCTGAAATATTTGGGCATAAAATGTCAAATCTTCAAATTACTCCCAAACAGTCCAGCAAGGACAGCTCAGGCAGCCAGGTGAGGGGTCACCAGGGGTTCATTAACAATCCAGGTGAAGGGTAGGGGTGGGGGGGCTTATTAACTTTTTATTTTTCCAGTATAGAATTATTTTCAAAATAAGAAGTTGGGATAAATCATCCAAAAACCATTCCCTCTGGGTAAGATTTTCAGTATCTGACGTTATCTTCAATGCCCCCCCCACCACCACATTCCTGCAATGCAGGAAGCGCTGGCTTTACCAGTGTGTCTTTGGTGTTGTTTCTCCAGCTCCCAGCAGGCTGCATTTGCTGCCTCTGGAGTGGGTGGGGAAGAGCACCAGCAACCAGGGTCTTGCCAAACTTTGTATTGGGCTCCTTTCTTCATCTACAGAATCAACCCACACGATCAAGAAGAAAAAACAAATGCAATGACTTCTCTGTCGGAAAGGTTATTTTTCGACTAGTACACCAACTTACCCCCAGCTATGAGCCCACCCGTTCCTTGAGACAAAAATGAAACCTCCACAAAAGCCGTACCAGGTTCAATCCGCTGGGGACGTACATGAGCTTGAGCACAAGCACCAAGGAAAACTATGAAAACTGAGATGAACAGGTCAGGTTTAAAGTGCCCCCATCCCATGTTATCTTGAGCATTTCTTACCTTCTGGGTCAAAACTGAATTCACTGAAGCAGTTCCATGCCGGCTTCTTCTGCTTTCTCTAGGACTAAAAAAAGACCGAGGCGCCGAATTCCAGACATCTGGGTTTCAGCAGAGATCGGGAAGGCTCCAGCATCAACCCCTGCCCCCAGTTCCCCAGCAACAGAACCAGATACCCTGTTTCAAGTTTGACTCAAGGAGCTTGTTGGCTGTAAAAGAGGCCGGCTGCTTCTCTCCCAGCCCCCCCCTCCAAGTTCTTCAGTTGCCTGGATGGAGGAGCCAATTTAGACAGGCCTCTTCCTCTTGCTTTCTGTGGTTTCACCTGGTTCTGCCAGTACTTTTGAGCCAATCCACATGTGTCAGCCAGGCCTAATGAATGCCTTTCCTTCTGTGTTAAACTTATATGTGCTTATATCTCCTTGCCCAGACCCCACTGAAGTCATTATTTCTAAAGATTTCAAATAACAGAAAATCAGAATATATCACAGTAAGGCACAGAGGGGCTAGTGTAACTCCTTTTTACAGACAATTAAGTGAAACTGAGGCCCAGCGAGGAGAATCCAGTTATCCCAGGCCACCCAGCTAATTCCCTGCAAAACCTAAGTTGAAACCCTACATCTGACTCCCATCATGCTCTGCTTCCACTGAAACATGTGACTCTTTTTCCTTCAAGAGTCCAAGTGTGTCTTCTATGGAGTGTCTCGATGTTTCTCCTACTCTGGCTGAAAGTCTGCCTGGCAGCCTTTGAGTAGTTAGTCAACCACACAGTCTTAGAACGCAACTAGGTCAATACCCAAATATTCTTAAGAAGGTTGGGAAGTTCCTCTTATTTTGAACATTCCCCAAAGAGTCTATTCTTCACCAACCATGGCCTCTCTTTTCTCTCACAGACAGAAGAAAATTCTCTTCTTAAGGCATACAATTTCCTACCCAGGATTACAAATTCTTTTGAAAACCCTACTTCTCTCTTTTTTCTTCCCCCCAAATGTACTCCTTTCTTTTCTGCTACCTAGTGCTTAGCTACTGCATGTTCCGAAGGTCTCTGAACACCCCAAATCTGACCTCTGCCCCACCATTTTAACACTGGTAGGAATTCCCTGGGTCTGAAATTTTGATTCTACATCTTCTCAACCTTGAGCTCTTTCAAAGCAAATCTGTTTAGCTGTTGGTAGTCAGGGCTGGGTCCTAAGAGCTACCCCTCCCATGATTGATTGTCCTCTAGTGCCACTGCTGCTCAGAGTTTATTAGGCAGCTGTGCTAATAAGATTCCATGAGTATAGGCTCTCTGACATTTCTAGGAGACATAATCTCTCAGAAAACTCCCTCTTCCTCTTACAATCCTCTGGGTCTTACAATCTTTTCTTCCCCTCTCCTTCAGTGATCCCCAAGCCCTAGGGGCAAGCCTCATGTTGTAGACATACAGGTGCATGGGATCGGTTGGGAGAGAAAAGGGAAGTGGGGAAATGATGTAATTATAATTTCCATAAATAACCCAAAATTTTATTTTTAAGAATATCTTTAAATTTTTAATAAATAAAGATTAAAGAATAAAAAAAATATTGAACCTATTCTTCTTTTGTCTCAAGCCTGGTTCTTGGTGTAGGATGGACCCTCACACAAGTTAGAATTTGAGAATAAGGAGATAGAAACCAACAGAATTGCCAAGCTTTTTAATGTACCATTCTGGGTTTGTGATGATCCCAGAAGGTAGCCCATCTCTGGGCTGGTAACACATGTCAGAGTCCTCACAGGAACCCTTGCCTAGAAGACACATCTCTTCCTTAAGGTGGTATCTAGATCCCTGCCATCCAATTCCATTGGCCTCTGGAGGGTCTTCTCAGAGGGACCAGATTCACCCTCAGACTTGCGCAGCTTCCAGAGGTCGTCTTCTTTCTCCATGGTGCTACATGTCACCATTGGTAACACTGGCTCCCTTAATCTTTAATGATTCCTTTTCTTTCTAACGTTCTCTGTCTTATATTCTGTGGTGGTCTGAATAAAAATGGCCCCCAAGGTCCATAGAAAATGGCAGGATTAGGAGGTGTGGCCTTGTTGGAGTAGGTATGCCTTTGTTGGAGGAAGTGCATGAATAGAGGGTGGGATTTGAGATCTATAAACTCAAACATGGCCTAGTGGCTCATAGTTCTTTTCCTGTTGTCTGAGGATCTGGATGTAGAACTCTCAGCTCCATCTCCAGCACCCATGTCTGCTGAACCCTGCCATGCTTCCCAAAATGATGATAATGAACTAAATCTCTGAAACTGTAAGCCAGTCCCAACTAAACATTCCCTTTACAAGAGTTGCTGTGGTCATAGTGACTCTTCACAGCAGTAGAAACCCAGCTGAGACATGTCCCCTCTAGAAAGCCGTCACATATCCCTTTAACATTTCACTATACTTGAGATGTTCTCTAGCAGTGAGGCCAACTTGAGCTGCTCGTAGCAGATATAAGAGAGGAAAATGCAATCAGGGTGTATTCATCTATTTTTCAACCATAAGACTTCACTGTGTTCATTAAGGCCTCTACACCTTAGTTCCCTTTCCCTATAGTATTTTCTAGAGTCACAGTTCGCAACAGGAAAATAGTGTGTGCAAAATGTTTAACTTAGTATCTGGCACTTAGTATACAAGATAACAACAACACAAAACAATAAGTGCTTCTATATTACATTACCACCCTAAACAGGAACATGGAAGCAAGTGAGTTTGTTCTCACATTCATTTCTTTGTATTCTTTGGTTCTACGTAAGCCTTAGTACATTCTTGAAAAAAACATAATTTTGGCTGACTCTTATTTTGCTTTTTGGTTGGTTGGTTGGTTTGGTTCAGTTTGTGTTTGTTTGGCCAATCATTTGTTTGTTAGTTTTGACATATAATCTCTTTCTTGTAGCCCCAAGAAGCCTCCAACTCACCATCCCCCTGCAGCTACCTTCCAAGTGCTGGAATTACAATTGTGCCCCACAAAATGCATCTGGCTTTGTACTTTTAACTCTTTTTGTTTCTCCCTGTTCACTTAGCTGTCTCTGGGGCCCTTGCTGAAAGGTAATTGTCCTGCTGAGTCTGTGTAAGAAGAAGGTAGAAGAAGACATAGAATAAGGTAGGACAAGAAGAGAAAGAAAGTCCAATTTGGAATGGATTCCGCCGAAGAACAGTCTGTGTGATCAAGGGCCATCAAATTCGGCCTCCACTGCACCCTCCAGAGGCTCTGCCCCTGCACAGCAGCCTTCTTCCAGAGACACAATGCTCCAACACAGAGCTCTAACAGTGCTCTCTGCTCTCAGGCCTCCAGGTCTTCCCTGAAGATGTAATGAATGATGAGTGGACACCTCAGACTTGCTCTGAATGATTCCCCTTTACCTAATTATCTACCAAGAGGGAAATCGGATGCATTTGATCAAGTCTGGCCAGTGCGTTCCTTGTCTAACCCCATTAGTCTCAGTGATAGGAAGATTCCTAAAGCAATTAAAACAATGTTATCCCCTGAGGGCTCTGGGATGAAAACGTCTTCCCCAGTGCTCCTGCAGCCGGGTTATCTCAAGGATGAGAATGTCACCATCAGGCCTGGGCAGTGAGTCCTTTATAGAGAGGCACAGGGTCCTCTGGTGCCAGCAAACTGGGATCAAACCTCACTTTATAGCCACCAGTTTTCAGAAACCAGGGACCCTCTGTTAAGCACTGCCATGAAGGTGTGGTATGTTCCTGGCTAGATGGCTCTCATGGTTCCATCTTCCAGATGTGGATCGCACGTGCTACATGCCAGGTGGAGAGACTGTAGCCCACGGAGAACTCCAGTGACCCACGAAATGCCTTCAAAGGCATTAGCCCATTTGGGAAGCCTTTAGAAGCCCATTAGAAATGTCAGTGCACACTAAAAAAGCCGCCGATCCGAATGCGCTGAGGCTTAACCTCATTAAACTGTTGCCGCAACACAGGGTCAAACTTATCTTGCTTCCAGATTCCTTTCCTCTCGCCAATCGCTGAGAGGCCATTTTCTTTCTAATTAATTTCATCTAGATGAAACCCACACAAATGTCAGCACAACAAATTAAGACTTATTGATTATTGGCTTTTTAAAAATAGTTAATGGTTCTGTCCAAAGATAGAATATTTTAAGGATATCAGCGAGACAGTTCGGCTCAGGCTGTTTCTGGGTTTTTGGATGCTGAAAACAGTATCCTAAGCATCCTCTGCAGACCCATTTCATAGTTTTCATCAGAAACCTTATACATGTTTTACAGTCAGAAATATAAAAAGTCAGAAAAGTGCACCTTAGAATTGGACACCAAAGCAAGTGCCCTCTGGCCCTTAGCTTTCCTATGTGGGGCACCAGAGATCGGCCACTTTCATTAACCCATTCTATTCTCCCTTCAAACCTTCAAATATTGGGAGGGTTAATTTGTTCACCAAGATGACTGATATGAAAACAAAAGATAAAAATCAAGTTCCTTCTCAGAAATCTTTGTCTTCAGGCTCAAGGTGACAGGCTGGATGTCACGAACTAGAGACAGGACAGTCTCTCAACAGACCTGACAGACTCCTGCTTTGCACAAGGACAGTTGTCAGAGGAACACCAACCCTGACTACCACTCTCAGAAGAATGCAAACTAGTTCAAAGTATCTGCATACGCCTTCTTTAAAACTTGGAAACGAGGCTGGGAGGTGGTATATGCCATCGCTTGGGAAGCAGTGTGGATTCATGGAATCTGGGCTGTCCAATGAGACCCTGTCCCACATACATGAGCAAGCACGGAACTGCAAAGCCTCGTGAATTCCGGGTGTGGTGCATCTGGCAACCTCTCCTTCATTTGGTTTGTGAACTTCCTAGGAAATCATGGGGTCCCCTTCGCTGGGGGAAAATCAGGAGCAAAGAGAAGCAAATTGCATCAAAGATAACATCACAGTATGAAGTAACATCCAGCTCCCAGTTCTGAAATACTTTAACGAGACCTTTTTGTAATGTTATCCAGTTCATCAAGAGCTTTTATTTTACCAATTAAGTATATCCAAAGCCTACAAGTAATGTTCCTAAATAGGAGAAAATCAGGCTCACAATCTGCACAGGTAAATTGCTGTGGGGAAGAGATTTATACCACCTTTTCTTTTCTTTTATCCTACTCAAATGTTTCAATTTGTCAGGGAACAACAGTACGCTCTCTTCCCACATTCATTCTGGAACTGTGATCATTCTGCCTTCGTCTATCACTTAGATCCAGGACAGGGGTCCTAGGGACCATCTAGTCCAACCCATCACTTTATAGCAAAGAGCTAAAAGCCCTGAGCAGCTTCTACGTGCTCTAGGAAACAAGATTGAAAGGGATCCATATATGTGTGGCAGGATTTGCATTTCACTATCCAATGCAGTTTTTCTATCACGTGTCCAAGACTACAGGTCAATTAAAGATGTCAAGCTAAGCAGCGATGTCAATGCCAGAAAGCCAACAAATCCAGCATAGAAAAGAAAAAAAAAAGCCTGAGAGAATTCGCTGGACTCAGCCTGGGCCTAAGAAGACCAGACAATGTGAGATTCGTGGTCCTAAAACAGAGAGGTCCCAGCTGAATCACAGCATAGTTGTGTCAAGTCTCAGGACACATCTGTCATGCCAGATGAAGGAATAAGAACTTCTCATGAGCTCCTCCTGGGGGTCTTTCATTTTAAAGGAGACTCTAGAAATGAAGACATGGAGACAGGAAGGAGTACCTGATGCCTGGACCACTGCAGCCGGGGACTGGACTAGTTGATCTTGACATCCCAGAGAGCTCGAGAGGCGCTTTCTTCTCATGATTTATGTTTATGTTTGCATTTATGTTCTGCCGTCAATGCCGTAAGCTCAGGGGTTGCTTTAATGAATCAAGAATAAACTTAAACATGATGATGTCATCAGGAGCAGAAAGCAGTGCTGGTTTATGGCAAGGTCTTAATCTATGCTGCAAAATTGGTCACAGCAGACAAGTTCTCTTGTTCTGATTTGTCAAAGTTTTAAGTGTGGGAGTCTAAGCCTCCACCTTGAGCGAAGCCGGCTTCCTTAGCTGTGCTGGGTCAGACAGACACATCTCCAATTCACACTCTTGTTTACCTCCTTTTAGAGACTACATGCTTCATACATATTGTGTATTCCTTGGACAGCATGTTGCAGTGGCAGGAAAGAAATTATTGGCACAGAGATGCCACATATCTTGAAAGAGTCACTATGATTTCTCAAGACTATTTAAAACCAAAATCAGATTCAAAGTCGTCTGCAATAAACGAGTGGGCAAAAAAAATGCAGCTGGCTACCATAAACCAAGCCTGATTACCATAATTTATAAAAACGAGCTCCAGCGGGATGTTGAGTTCAGTTGAGCCAGCCGTGTTGACTGGTCATATAAACTCTGCCTGAAAAGTAATCGTTGTCAGTTCCTTTCCCTGTGCCAGTCTCAAGCCTGAACCTACCATACTTTTGCTAAAAGGACACGCAATCTGCCTCGTGCACAGACTCGCAAAAGGAAATAAAAATGTTAATGAGAGTGTTTGCAGATCTGACCCAACACAGCCAATCAGCAGCACTAACACAAGGTACAAAAAGAGGTAATGACAGAAAATATGTTTCTGGTGTTCTCCAAAGTGTGCCTGGTGGTCAGCATCTATACATGCAAACAAGAAAGGGAAACTCATTAATCAAACGTGGAGTCAATGTTTTGATGTGCAAAAGAAGATAGACTTAGTACAGACTTTTGAGAGGTTGTAGAATGAGGACAAGATACTGGTAGTACTTCTTAAGGTTTCTCAAGTAGGTTAATTGATAGCTTGTGAGGTTTGTTTTTAAGAACCAATGACCATGTTTTGTTCCCATAGATTAATTTAGATATATGTACCTGACAAAACAGAAGTCATCTGTTGACCAAAGTCAAAGAAGTAGATCATGTGTATGCAAGGCCCAGGCTCTTCCTGTAAGCACTAAGAGAGCCACACAAAGGGTTGACGTATGCTGGGAGGAGAGAAGAGCAGCCAGAGTGCAGTTGAAGGCTGGGGGGTAAAACAGTTTCATCAGTTCATAACACTACATTTTAAGCCAGCATTAAGTTCCTTTCATATTGTCTGAGTTCTAATACAGATTTGGTCTGTGGCTCACAGTCACTAGACTAACTCTCTCTCTTTCTCTCTCTCTCCCGCCCTCTGCCTCTTCCTCCCTATAACTTTAGTACATCCCCCGCCCATGCTGCCCCATATTCCAGTCAAGTAGGAAAAGTAGAATATTCAGAGCTAGCAAGATGGCTCAATGGGTAAAGCTACCTACTACCAAGCCTGATGACCTGAATTTGCTCCCTGGCACCTACATGATGGAAAGAGATACAGGATCATTTAAATATCTTGACTACTGAGTGCTTTGGTACACCCTTAAATGTTCCACTAGAGGCAGATGTCTCCCTTCCTTCACACATGGGCAGCCCGCTCAGGAGTCCCCTGCTGCCCACAGGTAAGTCTTGAAACATCGTGCACAAGAAGTCTCAAGGCTTCCCTCTAAAGAGTGACTTCTGTCACCTTGACAACTTGCTCTCCAGTCTTGAAGGAGCTATTTGTGTCAGTTCTACCTTCGTTTCTGTCTGTGCAACGTTTCCTCGATACAGAGGCCAATGCCAATTTTTTTCCTAGACTTCTCTCCCTACATGTCTACACTGCCTCCACAATGTCCCTGGAGCCTGAGTCTCCCCAGCTACACTTTTAATCCCTTACATGGCAGAAGCTATCCTTACAAGTCATCTGTTTCTTCTGTCTTCTTTGCAACTCCTTACCATTACACCCGGCGTTAGGCAACTGGATCAATAAACCAATTCCTTCCTTGGATATTTCAGCAAACTTCAGTTTATTTCATCTAACAGCCTCCTTATGCCTGACGGGTGTCAAGCAGAGGCTATGACCTGGACACGTGAGCATGGGATGTCCTTTCTTTTTAGTCCACGCGGAAGCCTCACAGTGGGTGGAGAGGACAGTTACTGGGTGGAAGCAGATCCTGATTTTTCTTCTCATATAACCTCGAGTAGTAGGGAGCTCAGGGGGGGGTTGGCTCAGTGTATAAAAAAGTGAAACACGTCTAAGAGAAAACTTGACTTTGTCTGTCTGAAAAAAATTAATAAATAAATACTTGGGCCTAAGGAGAATCATTCAAGTATAAATAGCTAAGGTCATTTGTTTTAAAATGTGTGACCAAAAGCACAGCAGAGCTGACTTGATGGAGGTGTGGGTGATCCAGCCCAAGAATGTGAGAATGGGAGATCTGTTCCTGCCCCTCATCTGCCATATGGTGGCACGGGTGAGGGAGAGATTGCCCCCCTACACACCTGGGGCAGGTGGGAGAGCTGACCCTGAGGCCAGTCATGAGAGCGGGAGAGCCATCCCTGTCCCTCACCAGCTGCAGCACTTAGGAGAGTGCTTGGGTAACACTGCCCTAAGGATGTGAAACAGGAGAACTGGCCCCACCCATTGCTCCTTGCTCCTTGGGTGAACTAGCTAGGGCAGTGCTGGAGAGTTCACCCTGGTGGTGAGGACTGGGGAGAGCTGGCAGACTGACCAACCCTGCAACCACCCAGAACCAGGGTTATGAGAACCCACCCCAACATCGCTCCATCTATGATCTGCTGAAGCATGTGAAGGGAATGGTTCTGCAGACCCAAAGCTGCAGGTCTCCACGACACAGGGGAACAACAGGATAAGCAAGAGGAGTCCCAGTGAGGGCCCAGCATCAATAGTATAACAGAAATTAGAGGCCTTGAACCAGACCTCGAACATGACGCTTTGCAATGAACACTTGCAAGTAAAGATATATGGACTAATGGGTGAGCTGTGTGACTCACTGTACCACATTACAGCTTCCATGATGAGGTTTTTCTTTTCCCTTTTTTTCTTTTCTCTTAGATTTTGTTTTGTTTTGTTTTGGAGGGGAAGGTTGCAGAGACAGAGGGCAGACGGGAAGGGATGGAAACACGGGATCAAGATGCATGTCATGAAAGCCACAAAGAATAAATAAAAAGCTAAAAAGAGAAAAAAGAAAAATGTATAGCCCAAACTGAAAATTTATATTTTCATATGAAAATAGTTGTAAAGTTGTTCCATATATTTCTTCACTCAGTGAATGTTTATTATGTGATTTGGCTAACCTGGGAAGGAACTGATGGCCATGATGGAAGGGCTTCCAACCTTATAGACCCCCAGGACATCATAGAGCTTCCATCATACATTTTTAAATCACTCGTTGAGAATTTTTAAAAATTTGGAGCTCTTTAAGTCGAGAAATAATTACTGAGGTCATCAATGGTGTATCCTCTAGGTTCTTAGGATACACCACAAACAAAACAGATAGAGATCCCTGTCCTCAGGAAGCTAATAGTCTGCCTGAGTGCGTGTAACCAACAACAAACGTGAAAAATAAGAACTTTGTAAACTCCAGTAGGATAAATAGGAGCTATGAGAGAAGGAGAAAGAGAGAGA
>LOJH01003115.1:28131-40076 GCA_001685095.1 Ellobius talpinus | reverse complement strand
CCCCCCTGCGCTCCGCTGGGCGGTCTCTCTGCGGGGGCTGGGTCGCTTCCCGGTTGTCGGGCCTTGCACTGCGCCGCCGGGCGCTTTACCGCTTCTTCCTTGCTTGCATCCTCCTGCTCGCTTTCCTCCGTTTCTGCCAGTTTTAATTATTTATTTTTTCCTCGGTCGCTTCGATAAATCCTCGTAAACTTTTCGACAAATGTTGGAATGCAGTACATCGGACACTGAGGTCTTGGGATTTGCGCCAGCGGTACAGGCAGGGATGGGGGAGGGACCCTGTTCACATCCTCCAGTTTGGAATGGAAGTCGTTTTTTAGCTAGGTGATCATATTTTTGGCTCTTTGAATGTAACTCTGTATCTCTCTCTCTTAAAAAAACCTTAAGAAAACAATATTAAGGAGAAACACCGAATTTTGTCTCTAGAGAGGCAGTTGGCTTTCCCGGAGGCTGTTTTGTATGTGTAAAAGCAGGCAAGTTACCTTTAGAAGGAATAGCTTCCAGGATTACTTATTTCTTTGAATGAAATTGATTGGAGAAACCTTGGCAGTTGCAGCACGTACAATAGCTTCAGTGGTTAGCGTAGCTATGTAGGTGTGTGTCAGGAGTTAACAAGTAGTTATGTAACAGCTCTCTGGTTGTAATAATGATCACCCTGGGCTATCCATTTTGCCCAGAGAGACTTGCCTATCTTTTCTTGTTTTGGTTCACCTGCTCCGCAGCTGTCCTTTCAGACAGCCCTCCCACCTTCTCTTTTCTGTAGCTGAATGTGAAACGACCATGTATCCTTTCTGTGACTCTGGAAACTCTCCATTCAAAGTTTGCCTGTCCGGTGGTTTCACTTGAGGACTTTGCAAATAAAAGTTCTTTAAGACTTCCGTTTTGGTAAATGTAACTGTTCCATTAGTAGAACCCAGACTCAACCCAGCTCAACCCAGGCTGGCTAATAATGTGCCCGAAAAACCATCATATCAGTGCCTTTAAGACGTATCACATTAAATTTGAGCTTCAGGCGAGTGGTTCAGATCGAAGACGGCTGCGAAGTTTACAGGTGGCACTCCACCACAGAGTTAGGTGACAATTTGTAGACTTCTCTGTGTCCTTACCCAGCTGCTAAGGATGGCCCTTCCCCTATCCTTACCCAACTGCTAAGAAAAGAGACTAAGGGCCAGACGTAAAGAAAGGTGACTTAAACATTAGTGGTAGAACATTTGTAAAGTTTTGGTAGGGACAGGGACGGTCATTTGGTTGACTTTTCTCATTTTGTAATTAACGTCTCGCTACATCTTTCTGGAGAATGACCTGAAGGCAACTCCCTAGTTTTGGGTTGGTGACTTGGATTATCATGTGTGCGTGTGCAGCATTTATTTTTAAGTATGACAGCCATGTCAGGATTTGGATCCTGGAAAGAATAATTTTGGATGTTGGGTCATTTTCTAGAAATATAAAATTGGAAGGAGTGGCTTTTAGAGGGGACTTTTTTATACTTAGGTTTGAGAAGATAAGATGATGGGATTACCAGTGCAGAGCTCTTTCAAATCAGCACTGCGCTCAGGGTGAGCGCTGTGTGTTACCCTTCTAGGATTTACTCCCCCCCCCCAGGCGGCCGATATTCTATCTCTCTTGAGGAGAGAGTTATATGTGGCTGTAGTCAAATTTGGGTACAATACGGAACAGGTGCTTGGCTGTGTTTTGGTGGCTGGTGAACAGATTCCTAAGCTTCAGTTATTTCTGCTGTACTACTCCCTCAAAATTCCACCCCATCTTGGTACAGCCAGTCAGCCAGTGATTTTATTCTTTTAATAACTGTAGAGAAACTTTATTGTGCTTTCTTGGCAGTCTTAACTTTTGGAGTTTATTGAAGTATGTATATGAGTATAAAAAGCATCAAATCCCCCCCCCACACAAGATATATAATTACAGAGATTCAAAAGAGACCATTACTATTGAGACTTTGAAAAGTTGACTTGTGCATCCAAATCCATACTGCTGTGCACCAGAGAGCAGTGGTGATTTGTTTGGGAACGGTCTCTGATCTTGAACTGAGAATCTTCTTGCTTCGGTCTCCAGAGTGCTGAGGTCATATAGGCCTGCACCACCACATCCAGCTGGGAAGCATAGGTTTAACGGAGGAAGTGTAGGCTTTCAGTCTGACAGTCATGGGTTTGAATGATGGCTGAGCATCTTTGTAGTCGGCAGAGCTGCATCACTTCTCCCTTGTCAACTAGTTTAATTGTGCACTTCAGAAAAAAAAATAGTTAAAACGATGTGAAAACTTTCCCCTTGTATTTGTGTAAGAAAAGCCCTAATTCTAACAGAAGCTGCCTCATGACTGTATACGTCATTTTTATTGTTAAGAAGTGGGAATAGTGTTCTGCAAATAGGATTTCAGGATACCGAGTGGGCTCCTTCAGAAGGAAGATCTGCTAACCGGCTTCATCAATTGACTGAATCCTTTTGAGAACTTGCAGTCCCCTGGCCCCTCTTTAGACTTTATTAAATGTGGTGGTATAGTACTTGGTTGCACACAGAGTGTCTTCCCAACTTTAAAATGTAGGAATATGGGACGTGGGGGAGTCTTTCTTTTCCCTTCCCCTTTACAGCTCTTCTACATATCAGTTTTCTGGGCTCACCACCCTGCCTTGTCTGATCCACTTCCGGAATAGTTTGGATTTCCAATTCATCTGATGCTTCTCAGTTTCACCAACTTTCCTCAGATTTTCTTCTGGCTTTAGGCTGACATCTTTCCTCCCGGGAACTCTTGCATATGTTGGTCTGCCTGGACACCTGCCTGCCATTCCTCCTACATCCTCAGCATTCCATCCAGTTCTCACAAGCTGTGGTCCAGAAGGTGGGCTCTGGAGCCATCCTGTTTCGTTCATATACCCTTTTCTCTCCCTGCATGCCAGTTTCTTTCCTTGTAGGGTGTGGATGAGGCTACGGCTTTCCTGCAAGGTGGTTGGGTACTTACATGGGTAGTGCATGTAGAGAACTTAGACTAGAGTCTGACATTGATTCAGAGCATGAATATTTCCTGTCAGGGAGCACTGGTCAGGCTTGGCTCTTTATCATCATGTTGGCCTTAGCTCAGTGACCCTTCCCAGGCCTTTCTGACATTGTATTGCTTATAATTATTTGCTTGTATCTGGCCATTCCCTGCCAATGGGATGGTTTCTTGAGGATAGGAAGACATTGACATTTGCTGTCATCGACAATGTGTCTGGCATAGAGTGAAGTTCCTGGAATTCCAAGGGCACAAATATTTCTCATAGTGTATTAACGAAGGAGAGACGGATGAATAAAAAAGCCAGCACGTTGTTAGAGGTGTTGGGAAAGTTGAAGTAAGCGTCCAGAAGTCTCCTTGAGGTCTGCTGTGAAGGCCAAGAGCCGTGAAAGTGAAATGGAATCCTAGAAGGAGGGAGAACTTGTTTAATGTTGGCCATGTGGCCTGGACAGTTGAACAGTAGATATGTTCAGGAAATCAGATTTGTAAGAAAAATGGATTGGGGCAGTAGTGAGGTTTCTAGGCATAGGAGGCAGCAGTGGGGCCCAGGGGAAGGATTGAGTGGTTTGCACAGCAGGGCTGCTTGGGGAGAGGCAGTGTAGCTCTGCAAAGTTGGTGGTGCATGCACAGCCCCTTCCAGCTTCTGAGCAGAGTTGACTCACCTGAAAGGTTAAGATCGAATCCTGATCTAGGGCGTAGCCTAGTGTCCCAGCGGTGGTTGATTGCTTAGTGTTCACAGGGTTCTGGGTTCGGATACCCAGTGCTACAAAGGAGAAAAGAGACAAAAGTGAAGTTGGGGGAGAAGTTGGGTTATTGGGTCTGAGATTCAGCAGGTCTGGGAGTGGCCCTGGGATTTGCATCTCTAACCAGATGGAATGTGATGTGATACAGCCCGTCCAGAGCTTAGTCTAGAGAGAAGGCACCCCACTTTGCAGGGTCTGCTTCCTAGGGAATTCAACTTGATTCACTTAAGGATCATCTATGGGCCGAAGCTCAAGTTTGTCTTATCAGCCCACTGAGGCATTGTTTGGTGGGACTTCCTTCGGACGTTACATCCTTTTTTAGTCATGTCTAAGAGTATGTCAGGAAACCCCAGTCCCTCTCTACCAACTTTCTCTTGCACTTCGAATAGTGTGCAGACCTTTCAGGGCCTCAGCATTCTGGCACTTGCTCACCTTGACTTCTGTCATCACACAGCTTGCCTCTGAGTTGTGGCTCCATTACTTACCACTTCTTTGACGCAGAGTTCTCTCCTGTGAAATGGGGTTTGTATTTGAACAGTACAGTACATTCAGTACAGGGTGGCTACAAGTAGCTGATGTCTTGGTGAAGGATCCAGGGACCTTCTGTTGTACAGAGGTCATTGTCTCTGAGAACTGCCTTTGGAGATCGGCTTTATGCGCACCTTGCTGCTTCTGGCTTCTGACTGTATATTGGGGCACTGATGCTCTTCCTGGCTCTTCAATGTTTAGGTTACAGTCCTTTGCTGTAGTGGTGTTTATTGTTCTTAGGTTTTAGCTAAGAGATTGTCCCAAAGCAGGGACCCTTCTTGCTGTCCATCTTCAACTTCTTAGCATCCCCTTGTGTTACTGTGCTTCTATAGTGCTCATCCGTGTCTGAAATCCAACTGTTGGGGTGTGGCATCTGCTCCCCATGGCCTGTTCTCATCACTGGAATGAAAGCTGCACGAGGGCAGGGGTTTGTTGTTGGTGTTCACACGACTGCCTTCTGGCTGGGTTAGACCAGGTACGAACTGAAGGAGAAGTCCACACGATTCAGATCCATGGGGGAGGTGCAGAGACGGAGGAATGAGGACGGTTAGATTGAAGTCACAGGGAAGACTGGACAAATTGGCCAGTAGCCTGGAGGACTCTGACAGAAGGCTAGGGAGACATTTGGTTCTAGAATGTTCCTTGCCTGAGAGCAATTCATTGGCCTCAGGGCCCTGCTGCAGACAAACTCCATTAAAATCCCAGTATTCAGGGAGGGGGTGGTCCTGCTCCTGGGTGGTGAGAATGGGGATCAAAAGTCCTGGATCAGTTTTTACTCTAACTGCCCAAGGGAAAGTTCTGCCTGGGGCAGGGGCTGTACTCAGCGTCAGACAAAGCCCTGGATCCAGTCTCCAGCACCACTTTTAAAAAAAGTGTTGCTTAATGAGTCTGGCCAGAGAGCAGAAGGGCACCTAGTTGTCATTTCAGAGATGCAGTACTTAGGTCCACTGAGACCTGGCCAGTCAGAACCAGTGGGAGGAAACTCAGGAACTTATAAGTTACTTTTCTAGGTGATTCCTCAGCACACTGAGCTCGAGAAGCAATGCTTTGGCTTGTGTGCTTACCTGCAGAGCAGCTTGAACTCTGTCAGGTTCCCACTCACTGCTCGATACATTGTGTACTAGTATCTTTCATTCTATCGTATTTGAAGTATTGGTACCTTTGGGAACTAAGCTCCGTGAATGGGCATTTAGCTACTTTCCCATTGAAAGTAGCTGATCGGAAACCCTATTCCCAGCCTGGGCTTGTTTCCTGCCAGCTGGAAAGCATTTCTAGTCCAGTAGAATTCTCTGCCCGGGTCTGGAAATACCAGAAGCTCGTGGCTAACCCGAGGCAGAGGAGAAGTGAGCTAGCCTTGTGCCAGAAAGCCCTGCTTTAACTTAGCGCTGTGAGGTTCTCTTTGCCCTGGGACTGGGTTCTCAGATGGACTCTCAGGCTGTCTGTGGGGTTTGTGGCCACTGTCCTCCATCCAGCATCTTACTAGATGTTTCCCCACAGGTTGACACTTGAGATTACCATGGTCCTTTGGGGAGTTGGAGAACAACAAAGTGGTTCTTGGGGTAGGTGGTCTTTGTGGTCTTTGGGTAGGTGAGAAGGAGGCAGAATGGATTCTGCGGAGTTTTGCTTCACAGTAGCACCCTGAGGTGCATGCCTGTGTATGGGGAGCAGGGGCAGGGGCATGCACATGCATGGGGAGCAGCCCTCAGGTGCATGCTTGAGCATGGGAAGCAGCAGCAGGTGCTAGGCAGGGCAGAAAGAGGGAGGTAGACTCAGGGATCTCAAGTTTTTTGCTCTGAGACTTTTCTCATAAGGAGGTTTTGAACTTCTGGGGAGACCACTTCTGTGGTAGAGTAGGCAGTGGAGGGGATGAAGTGGCTAAAGCTTCGAGTCCCTGTGTGGTAAAGGGAAGCAGCGTTGGTTCATCATGGTGTGGGAAGGCCAGAGGAGGGAAGAAATGGAGGAATACAACGAGGGCATCTGTGCTCATCCATGTTCCTCCCAAGAAGAGAAGGGAGCTGGGAGCTTCTGCAACTACGTTCCTTGTCAAAGGTCAGTTTCCAAATTTGGTCCATGGTGACGGGGACTTTAGGAACTATTCCCAACTCCTCAGTGCCTTAGGAAACTTACTAATGAGGGAAAAAAACACTAAATTAGCAAAAGAGCACAAGTCCTACTTAGAATTTGTATATCTGCATATTATGGAAGTCTTGTTAACTCTGGGTCTTTGAATCCATTTGGTGGCGCTCTGGCATAACACTGGGTAAATTTTAAGGTACTTTTTATTTTTAAGGAAAAGAAACATATTATCACACGCTTGAAGGCTTGGAGATCCAATATTGAGGGGCTTGTCATTTGGTAAGGGGCTTCTTGCTCCTTTATAATACTGTGAAAGGCATTCCACAGACGTACAAGGTCAAGAGTGGCCTGACCTGATTTTGGTACCCACCTGTTTCCAGGCCCCTGACCCAGCAAAGGTGTCCATCTGGTGGGTGACAGTAGGATGTGGGGGAAGGGGCAGAGCAAGGTGACCAAGGTGACCGGCCTACTCACTTCTCAAAGGACCCACCTCTTAGCTTTCTAGCATTAGGGCAATATGGATTTGGGAAAATACATTTAAATCATAGCACTGGCATAGAATTAATAATATTTTTAAATTTTCTTCTTTTTGCTAAAATTTTGCATTTCAAGCTGTAATGTTAGCTTTGTAGTAATTTTTGCCCTCAGAAAAAGTAAACTGAAAAATAGATAATTTTGATTGGCTTTGTAAAGATAGGTCTTTAGGATTGCAGTTCTTTTTTTTTAAATTTCTTTTTCTTTTATTCTTAATCTTCTAAATGACTTGAAGTTAGTACTATGTTGTTTAGGCTGAGCCTCAAATTCCTGGGCTCCTAGAGTGTCCCACCCCAGCCTCCCCAGAGCTGGGATTTCTACCTTTCTACCGTCACTTGGTGACTGCTGTTAGTTGACAGCCTAGAGTCCAGTCTCCTGTGTGCCTGGGGCTCTTCTCAAAGGACACTTTGACACCTGTCCCTTCCCACTGCTTCCAGCTTCCCCAGCTCCATGCTGAAGAGAAGCCCCTCTTGGTTTTAGTTAATTAGCTCCCAAGGGCAGAGCCCTTGCCGATGTCTCCCATCTGGGAAGAGGACCTTACTATATCCCAGTTGGCCAGACTCTACCAGTCTTGCCCATAGCCCAGCTACAGCATTCATGGTCACTGTCCCTCAGTTTTCTCCTGTAGGAGACCTTGGCTTTCCCAGACCTTCCCTCCCCCAAGGTAGAGGTTTAAGGTGAAAAAGAAACCTCACCAATGACCTTCTTGACCTGGTTTGAGTAAACATGTTTTGTTTTGTTTTTTTTTCCCATCCACTTTTGTTTTATTGTCCCTAGGATAGCCCTGGCTGCACACATGTGGCACTGTTCGCAGAGGTGCTCATGGCCTGTTTGTGTGATAAGAGCTGCAGGGTGGAGGTCAGGCTCCCTTCTGAGGGCATTCCAGCTCTGCCATCTCTACTGTGTAATTACTCAGAGTGGCTTAGTACGAAGGAGCACGTAAACATAAAAAAAATCAAATGTGAGGTCTAATTCAGTAGTGCGCTAGAGCCAGCCTGTAGCAGCGGCCCTGTGAGCTGACTGACATCAGGTTCATCACCTAAATTCTTCCACTGTGGGAGTGTGGTACTTAACACCAAGTGCTGGCCACCAGGCCTCCCTTCTTTTGTTTCCTAAATAAAGGCGAATGTCAGGCTCACCAGCAGCTGCGTGTAGTTATGAAGACACCTCTGTCATGCCATTCCTTTTCCTGCCTCCCACCTAAAAAACAAACAAACAAAAAGCCAGATCCGTCGTCATTCTCTGTGTCCTTTTGTAGCCTGGACTAAGCACAGGCCTTCATGCTGCAGAAGAGTGTTTGCCTCTCTGATAAACCTACAGGTACAGGAGAAAGCCCTTTCCTTACATCCTGAAAAATCCAGAGTTTCCTGTTTGGAAAGGTTGGTAGGGAAAGGATATGGAGCCACTGCACCCATCTTGTAACCTTAAGACAGCATCTGAAATGCTGACACAGAATGCTGGTTGAGTAGCTCCAGAGGCCCTTAACTGCTGAACTGACCTTGCTGGTATCTACATCCCCTTAGTTCTTGTTAAGTAAACCACAGGAGTTCACTCTCTTTAAGCCATTATTGGGGCCAGGTACCAGATTCTTGGAGCAAGAGGCGTTTTAATGTCATTGTGGTCCTTTCTGTACTCTCAGAGATTTACAGTACACACCTTCCTATGTTTTTGAGAGTTAGTGTTTCAGAATTCTTCATCTCTGGCTCAGTCTGGGGCACAGGCAAGAGGCAGCACCCGATGAGGTCCACCAGGGCCAAGTCAGGAGAAACTGAGCAGTGGGCTCTTTTATTTCTGCTGTTGGCAGGAGGAGTTTGTCTGTGAGAGGGAAGAGCCCTGTTCTGGCTTCCTCAGAGCAGGATGGTCTGTGGGTCTCTCCCATGCGCAGGAGCCATGCCTGTTGAGTGGTAGAGGTGGATTATCCTGAGTTTCCCCACAACAGAGGGAAGCTCAGCTCCTGTAAAGTGACTTGCCACAGTAGACCTGTGCTGACACTTGTGTCCCTGATTGGTCTTTGCATTGTACCTTGAACTTCCTGTTTATTTATTTATTGTTTGCTTCCTTCTTTGCTGAATGGAAGGCTCCCAGTCCCATCTCTACCTATGAGGACAGCTGGACCTCTGGCTGGGGCAATTTCAGCCCCGTGCTTACTGGGGCCACCGCTTAGCAGTTGTGACTTTTTGTTGTTTTTCGTTCTGTTTGCTCTTTGTTTTTGGCACTTCCTGCCTCTTCAGCGCCAGCTTTGCTGATGACAGTGTTAGTGCACCAGTTGGACAGCCCTGAAAGTGGATCCTCTGTAGTCGCAGAATGCTGCGGCCCCAGGAAGAGACATTTTCACTATCGGGTTTTACTTTCCATATTATGAGGGGAATGTTCTCGTACCTGTGAATGCCAGACTGATTCAGTCATTTAACCTTTATCATGGAGCACTCCTCAGGCTCTTCGCCAGCGAGGGCTTAATGAGGACAGGGCCCAAGTCTGCTTTCCTGCTATCCCCGGCCTGTACCTAAGACTCAGAACTGTTTTTAAGAATTGTCTGGACGTAGTCATTAGCAACGGTAGGAACGTTAGATCCGGAGCCCTAGAGCTTTCGCTCTGCGGCAGATTTCCAGCATTTCCAGCAAGGGTGCTTATTCTTCATTTCCCTCTGCGGCATTGACAGTGTCTGGGCACACTGTGGGTTGTCACGACTGGGTATGTCTGTGCCCCTGATATGCGCTGGATCCAGCTAGTTCTGGAATGGAGGAGTGCTGACTGAGAGAGTGACAGACAAGTAAATGAGGGACAGCATGGCTCAGATACTCTCCTGAGTTCTGCAGGAGCAACAGGAAGTGACCCATTTTTGATGGAACTTGAGAAAGGAGGATTTGAATCCGGAGCCTAGAGGTTGTGTATATGGTGCTGAGGATGTAAGGGAGGGGCCAGCTGGTGCGAGGAATCCCTGACAGGAACATCACTGGCTCTAGGGCCCCCAAGACATAGTGCACTGTTCTGGGCACAAAGGTGGGGTCAAGTCCCGGGTGCCCTGTGGTGGTGTTTGGATATGAGATTTAAGGTGACAGAGGCCACAGTGGCTCTGAGAGTCACACTGAAGTGTTGTCACTTGTGGCTGCTGTCAGGGAGGAGGGGGCTTAAAGCAGCAGGAATTTAAAGGTGGGGGGGTGGGGGAGTTCCTCTTGCCTTTTGTGTTTCAGATCTTCCACCCCCATCTTTTTTTCTGACCTTCATCACTCCAGCCTTTGCTTCCATTTCCAATTAGTCTCCCCTTAGCTCTTATGTTTGGGACTTCTCTGCTGAGGACATTTGCCCCTGGATGTTGTCTGGACAGTCTAGGATAATCTCACAAATAGTTGTATCTGTAATAATGTCAGTCCCATATTCTGAGAGTCCATATGGGTGTTTTCTGTTCTATAGGTTGGGGAAAAAAAAAGCTTGAGCTTTGAGCTATTTCAATAGGACAGTTCCAGCACTGTCAGTTTAAGCCATCATTCCCCATACTTGATTTCCAGGGCCTCTTTGCAATCTTAAGTATCGGGGATCCCTTACAATGTTGCTTTGTATTGGTTAGTTGTATTTCTCAATATTTATAGAAATTTTGGAAATTAACAAAAGTATTTGAAAACATATTTTTATATTTGCTCCTTTAAATATAATAGTGGGTCGGTTTTACTTATTTTTGGTGTGTGTATGATGCTGGGGACCAAACCCAGAGCCTTCTGGATCCTGAACAAGCTTACTGTGATGTACCTATACACCTCTACACTTAGATTTTTTTTTAAAAAAATGAGAAACAACGCATCTCAAATAAAAGGTGTTGTTTTACATTTCTGCAAATCTCTTGCATGTGTGGATTCTTATAACTGGTTTTGCATTCATTCTGTTGGAATATGTTGTTCTGATTGAAGAACATGAAGACAGTCTACCCTCTCACAGAGAAGGAGCTGGGAACTTCCTGAGAGCCGAGGGTCAACTTGGCTTTGGCTGTTGGGTAGATAGATTGATACTGATTGATCCTAAACCAGTGTGCCTCAGAAAAAGTTTAATTTTTTCCCCTGAAGGTGGAGAAATGAGGTGAGGTGAGGGGATGAGTCTTCCCCCCCAGGTGTTTTCAATCTCAGAAGCCTCTGAAGAATCAAAATTGAAATATATATTAGTGAAAGCTGAAAATTTGTAGATTTGGGGGTGAATAAGTTGTGCCTGTGAGGGCATAAGAATTGGCAAATGTTAGAATTGCTTGCTGACCCTGAGAAGTGGAACCTGGTAGAGCTTGACTCCTGGACCCTGTGTTAGACAAGTGGTCTAAGAGGCCTGTTAAAATCCTGTGAGGAAGCTGGGTGGTGGTAATACACACTAATCCCAGTACTCGGGAGGAAGAGGCAGGCAGATCTCCGTGAGTTTGAGGCTAGCCTGGTCTACAAGAGCTAGTTCCAGGACAGGCTCGAAAGCTACAGAGAAACCGTGTTCCAAAAAACAAAAAAAACAAACAAACAAAAAAAATCCCGTGAGGGGACCTTCATTTTCCTAGACCTGCTGAGTGATTTTTGTCTTTGGGACCTTGCTCGTCGCTCCTGCTGCCTGCCTGCCTTATTTCCTTCTCACTGTGAAGAGATTGCTTACTGCTCAGCGTCTAATACAGTGTGTACTTGTTTACCTTTGGTTCTGCCCCCCCCACTATAAATTTTGTACAGCAGGGGGCTGTTCCCCCATTTTTAAAAATCTGATGTGGTATGTCATATGGGAATGATAATAATGGATGGCTGGATCTGGGAATGGGGCAACAGTCATTATCAGCAAAGAGTTATTAGACACCCCTTGTCACAATGTGCTACAGGCTACGGCAGTGCCGGAATGTGAAGAAGTGGTTCCTGCTTTGAGAAGTTGGGATGGAGCTTACCTGATCTGTGCACAGGGTACCAGAATCATTAAAAGGTGTTGGTGGGGGCAAACCAGTGATGGCATGTTTCATTCTCAAGTGTTCAGAGGTGTGATGTGTGTTTCTGAGGCTGAGTGGGGAAGGCCTGGGCCTGATCACACTTCCTTCCTTCCTTCCTTCCTTCCTTCCTTCC
>LOJH01003115.1:8857-25588 GCA_001685095.1 Ellobius talpinus | reverse complement strand
GGTGGGTGGGCTCTACAGATTGTTGTGGGCCATTCTTGCTATCCCTGCAGATTGGTTGTGGGGGATTCTGAGGGATAGTGGAGTGTGTGCATGAATCTCCTTTAAATTAATCTCACTGTTTCATACCTAGTAAATCCAGTGTGGGGGAGAGAGTAGAGCCCTGGAGGTTGTGAGGGAGGTGGGTCCGTCAGTAACCAGACCATGAAGTAAAATGAGCCTGAGTGGGACTGTAGAAGTGGCCATTGGTGATAATTGGTCAAAGGAAGAGAGGGGGTGTGGACAGTGTTCAGATTGCCTGGGACACTGTTGAGCTAGTGTGCAGGGTCCCCTTACTTGAAGACTTCCGAGTGACAGATTTGTGCTAGATCTGTAGTGACGTGCCAGGCTTTCAAATTAGCACTTCGTGGTTGAATTGAAACAGTCATCTTACCGTCCTACCCGGCCCCAAGAATTCCAGCTACCTTTAGCCAGTCAACTGGTTAAAGTCTTAGCTTTGAAAGCGTCCATATAGCTTTGGTTTTTTGTTATCCCATCTTTAAATTGCTCCTTGAAAACCTGCCACTGGCCTTCTTCTGGGCTACTTTGGTGGCAATTAATAGCTAGAACTGCCTGGCAGGTGTGCGATGCATGGCTGAAGAGGTGGGCGTGAGCAAGCTTCCTGAAAATGGAAAAGAGAAGCTCAGAGGTGCCCACTGAGGTCCGCCGTTCAGACTGGTGTTTGTGTGTTCCATTTCCTTTGCTCGTTTGTTGTACTCTGGCTAAGGGAAGTTTGTCTTCTTTGATTTAGAATTTTGGTTAGTCCCTGTGTTTGTGAACAGCTGACCCATAATGAATGAACACAATCTCGGTGACTAAAAACAAAATGGAGAAACTGCTCTCTGCTCTCCCACGGTACAGCTTCCCACAGGGGTGCATTGAGCTTGGCGTGGGGTTGCAGTGAGGGATGGGGAGAAGGAGAACCAAAAAGAGCCACATTAGGTAACTGCAGAATTAGCATCCATGGACACATGCTAAGACTTGTTCTTGTTGTGTCTGCTTCAGATCACTTCACACCTGGTCACAGTAAATGCTAAGTGAAGCTGGGCAGTGGTGGCTCACAGCTTTAATCCCAGCACTCTGGAGGCAGAGGTAGGCAGTTCTCTGTGAGTTCAAGGCCAGCCTGGTCTTCAAAGTGAGTACTAGGATGACTAGGGCTATTACACAGAGAAGCCCTGCCTCAAAAAACCAAAAGCAAAAGAAACAAAACCAACCAAACAAACCTACAATTATTTAGTAAAAATATGATTGAAAGGAAGAATTTACATTAGAAGGTTTGCAACACAAGAATCATCTGAGCCTGTGACTCTTCTTAGCAGTAGTAAATCTAAAGAGAAAGCCATCCTTTGTGACTGTTTCTGGGTAGGATAAACCATCAGACATTTGGGTTCTCTTCCCTGTCTTATGTATATGCAAATCTATAAGTTCAAGTATTTTTCTCCTGCGGTTTTCCTGGAATCTTTCTGAGAGCTGCATCCAGGTGTTTGATATCAGTGGGTGACAAGCATTTGAATGGGGTTTGAATGTGAATTAATGGGATGCAATTATTTAAATGAGTGAAATAAATGCTAAGTATACTGCATTTAGATTTAATTAGAATCAAAGGCTCTCCTGCTTTAAAACAAGGGAGGAACTACCTGCCTCACTAGGCTACTCTGGGTCGGATGAGGGAGGTCGCTAAGAGATAGTGGCAGTCTGAGTGTGCTTGCTGCTCAGTTGTGGATGTTTCCATCTGATCCTTTAAAAGGCTTTAAGCGCCCAGTCATGTGCATGATGGTGTTGTATGTGCTGGTCGTGTAGAGGTCATGATGGTAATGATTGTGATGGTTCTGTGTTAAAAATAGCCACGTGAAGTGGGCAGCATTACCTCCGTTTCACACAGCAGGAGTAGGGAACCAGGATTCTGGGTTAGGTTAGTTGACAACACTGCTTACTCTAGATGTCTTCCCGTCTTGGAGAATGCCATACATAACAGCCAATACATAACAGCCATACATAACAGCCATACATAACAGCCAATGACGCAGGTCCGTACTCTCACCAGTAGTAGCCAGAAGCATTGTTTTTAGACATTCCTGAGGTGGCCACTTAAGAGCCAAACCATACTGAGTCTACCCAGTTTCTCAACCTGTAGATAAGGTTCTTACCATGCCTACATTAGTTATGAGTTATATGAAGATGGGCATGCACATACTGCCTACAGAAGATACCAGGAAGAGAGCTATCACTGTTCCCATGATTAGAAGTCATTTCTTTTGCGTTCAGTAGGCATAGGTATGAAGGCAGATCTTGCTGTTTTGTGCCAGGTTCATCCTCTGGCTTTATTTCAGGTCCCATAGTTAGTGATTGTCAGGCCTCGGGTGTGGTTAGGGCAGGAGGTGAATATTAATAGCAGTGGATACAAAAAGACAACTTTTTGTTGTGACTTTGATGCAAATGTGGCCCTGGTATTAGAGATGTTGCTGAGGCCAAGGGAGGGGAACAGTTTCTTTTTTGGGGAGTTCTGCCCTGTCTTAGAGGCCGGTAGCAATGCTCTCACCATCAAGTAGTTTGATTGCAAACAGGGCAGCCTGTGCAAACCTTGCTTTCCTTTCAGATGACTTCTCGCATGGTCATGGGTTGACATGTTTGGTCCCTACTACAGAACCACTTTTTCAGCTGCTGTGCTGTAGCTGCATTGCTGCCCCATGGCTTGGATCCTGGCTTTAGGGACAGTGCTGCCCTGAGGAATGGCAGAAGTCCCCTTTCTATTTAGATTCGTAGGGCGGCTGGGACAAAGCCCCATAGCTTAGACAACTTAGAACCCTGGCAACTGTTTTCTCACAGGTCAGGTATCTTCACTGACAGTGTCAACAAGGCTGTGGCCACGTGGTGCCTCAGGCAGGGATCTTTCCTTGTGTTCTTTTTTCTTCGGTGAGATCAATGTATTGTTATTAGCATAAACTATGCAAATATTTTAATTTTCAAGTCATGAACTACAGAAGACCAAGCAGTAACTACTGATTTAGAAAAAGTCATTATTAGCATTTACAAATAATGAGAAGTTATAGGTGATTATTCCATATGGATTCAGGGAACCAAACTCAGGTTCTCTGCAAGAGAGACATACTGGTTCTTAACCACAGAGACATAGCTCCAGTTTCATAAATGACACTTCTTTGCTAATGTTACATAACTGCCCAGCAATGGCCATATAGTGGGTGATATATAATTTAACAGTGGAATACCAGTTTTGTTAACTATAGAGATTTCTTTTCAGTACAAGGTCTCAACACATAGTTGTTCTGCCTCAGTTACATTTGTCAGTGAGTACTTGTTATTAATACTTTTCTTGTGTTCTGTAGCTTCTGGTAGACTAGGCCCTCTTTGGTTTGTAGCCAGGAAACTCCCAATCTCTGCCTTGGCCTTACTGTCTTTCTTCGTGTTTGTACCTTCATTTATCACCATACCAAGCTAGTAGGTCCAGATCCATGAATTCAGTATGACCCTGTTGGGCTTGCTCGCATCTGCAAAGACACTAGTTCAAATAAGGTCATATGCACACTTAGTACAGACTAGGACTTGAAATTCTTTTTGCCCTTGGGCCCAGACCCTGAACAGTGTGTGTACAAACTTTTCCCCGTCTTTCGAGTGTCTGGGCTGACTTGGCACTGGGTATAGTTGTGCTGTCTTGCATGCAAAGGCAGAACATTCATTTTCTTACTTGCACTTCCTTCCCTGCCTGCTCTTCCTCCTGGGGTTGATAACACACATCCCGGAAGCCCATGCTTTAAAGTTCCCTCTACCCTATGACCCCAATTCCTGATCTCGCTCTTCTTTCTCCAGACTCTTCTAGAAGCATCCTGTGAACTTACTGCCTCTTCTCTTTCCATTTGTTCTTCCGATCCCTCCCGTGTGGTTTGGAGGTCTCCAGGAATGACCACATCCCAGAAGTGCTTGACACTGTTGTCTTTTCTTGCTATAAGACACTTTCTTCCCTTGGTTTCCCAGGTGCAGCACAGGTAAAAAGTCTCCTTTTCCTGGAATGACCATGCTGTAGTGTGTCCTTGGGAGGTTTCCTTCACTACCTGACCCTTAGATCACTGTTGAATTTTCCTTGGATCTGTCCTGGACCCTTGCTGCTTCCCAGTTCCCTCTCTTCCTGTGCACCTCATCCCCTAGGTTTGAGTTGCTGCCTGGAAGTCAACTCTACCTCAGGGCCCTCTGGCCTCCAGAGTGTTATTCCCACATGCCTTTGTTATTTTGATCCCATTCTGATCAGTTGTCTTCAATGCAGACTGATATAATTGGCTGCTATCCCCTTGCCTAGAGCCTTTAGCGTGTTTATGATAAGGACAGGATTTCCCTCTGTGACCCACCACACCCCGTGTGTTCCTTCCACTTCCGTGCTTCAGGATCAGCTTGCAGCTGTATCTTTGCTGCTGTTCTCCAGGTGTCGATATCCTTCATCTTCCCCACCTGACAGACATCAAGCGTGCTTCTCCTCTGTCTTCCCTCATGGCACATACACCAGTGATTGTTACCCTTCCTGTGAACCAACCGTTGTGTCATGACCTGCCTCTTTTTATTGCTGATGGTTCTGCTTGTCACGAAGTTTATTTTATCTGATGTTAACTTGTGTCCTCTTAGTTTAGATCCTCAGCATCTGCTTCTGTCCATTTCCTATCAATTTATCTGTCTTAAAAGTCTCACTTAATTTTAAAGTACAGTATGGAGTTGGGCTTTTCTTTTTTTCCCTTTTGGATCCAGTTGGTAATACTTCAGTGTAAGCACTCCACAACTTTTAGATAGCATTTACTGTAATCATTACTTCAGTTAGACTCGAGTCTGTTGTTCCCTTTCCTGTTTATATTATTAGACACTTATAAATTTAGTTGTTGAGATGTTGGTTATATATTTGTATGTGTGTAGTATGAGGCTGCTTATTTGTTTCCAGCTGCTCAGCCCTGAAATAACTACACAGAAACCATATTATTTGCAATACTCTTTGCCCAATCGCTTAAGCATGTTGCTAGCTAGCTTTTACATTAGAATTAACCCATTTCCATTATTTTATATTTTATCACGAGACTTGTGGCCTACCGGCAAGGTTCTGTCTCTCTCTGGCCGGGCTACATCGCTTCTCTCTGACTCTGCCCTCTTTCTCCCAGCATTCAGTTTAATTTTCCCCACCTAGTAAGTTCTACCTTGCTATAGGCCTAAGACAGTTCTTCATTAACCAGTGGTCTTCACAGCATACAGAGGGCAATCCCACATCATATGTATGTGTGGTTGCTTTAGGAATTGCATAGTACACTCCTGATTCTTCATTTTCTCTGTTTTGTTCATGTGGTGTCTCCTCGTGAAAGAGCTCAGAACTTTGGTATTATAAGGGTCCTCTTAGAGAAAGGTCCTTCAAATTCAGAGCTCATCTCAAAGGCTACCTTCCCACCTGTCTGGTTTCTCAGACTGGGATAAACTCTTCTTTGTTCTCTTGAGCAGACAGCATTTCTCTCTGGGGTATATTCCAGACTTGCTGTTTGCCGACGGTTGATTGTCTAGATTTACTGCAGTGCCGTGATTTATAATTACTTGTTGATTGGATGGAGGGGGAGCCTGGATTATGGCTTGAGAAATTCAAAAGACTTCTTGATACTGTAAGGGTGAAGGTGTGGAAATCGTATGATGTAGGCATACAAGTTGAAATGCATAAAATTTCCAAGTAAATTAAATACAAGTTAAAATATTAAAAACCAGGGCACTTAATCATTGATCAGACACAGTGCTAAAATCTGCAACATTTTATCTTATGTGACTTTAGTCCTGTGAGTTATTCTTGTTTCCTTTTAAACATAGAGATGAGATATAGAGGGGTCTGTAACTTGGTCTCGGTGCTAGGTATGAGCTCTGCCTTCTAACGCAGATCTATGATATTCCAACACACAGGATATTAGCCACTGATCTTCATTGAGACTTCGCATCTTCAGTCATGGGGAAATGCTTTGATTTGTGGCCAGAGTCTGGTAGGGAAAAGGCCTCCCACATTATTGATGACCCGTGTAGAGTTATGCTGGGTCTTTCTTTAGCTTCTTCAGAGGGCAGAAACAGGGAAGGCCCTCTGCAGTTTTTGGATCAGGCCATGCGGGCCAGGACACTATTTCAGGAAGACTCAGCGCGCTAGAAGAAGAAATGTGAGGACAGGCAGTAGATGGACCCTGCACTGACAGGCCACAGTGAGAGGGGTACTTAGAATACTTCAAAGGAAGGAGTGTAAAGTGTGTATGGTGAGAAGTGTTATAGTTAATGATGACGTATGGGAGTGAAAGATTCTTCCTGTGAACCTTGTGCATTGCCCAATGGCTTTACTGTCTGTGATGGGGATTATCATGCCATCTCGGGCATGAACATTATATCATGCAATCATGGATGTTAGCAGTTTTCTACCAGGGTTCAGGAGATACCCTTAGGAGTCTGAGAGGATGCTCTTTTGAGAGAGAGGTACAGGTCACAAAAAGTAATTATAAAGCTGTTTCTAGAAAATGTGTCCGGGGTGAGATGGGCTAACCAGTCTTCTTGGGTAGCCACTGAGGGGCTGGTTTTCTGCTTTATTGT
The DNA here is from genome assembly GCA_001685095.1 of Ellobius talpinus. NCBI lineage: Eukaryota > Metazoa > Chordata > Mammalia > Rodentia > Cricetidae > Ellobius > Ellobius talpinus. The sequence goes on along the minus strand of LOJH01003115.1, from coordinate 18,961 downwards.
TTTCATCTCTGGCGGAGATTTCGGTCTGGTTCCTTGAGTGGTCCTGCGTTTGTTAGAGGTGACCAAGACCGTTGGGAGTCTGCATGACCCTGTGTTGGATGGTGAGGGTGGAAAAGGGTAAGAGTGTGTATGTGTATGTGCACATGTGTTTGTGTGTCATTTATTAATATGCCTTTTACATGGTTTTTGGAATTTGTGCTAAGCTGTTTCATTTCTTGAGTGAGAAAGAGCTTAAGTGGTTTCTATACTGGCATCAAAAATCTGTTCACTTCTTTAAAGAGATCTTTTTTACTTAAAAAAAGGGGTGTGTGTGTTGTGTGTGTGTGTGTGTGTTGTGTGTGTGATCCTTGCCTGAAGCATAGCTCTTGGGAGTTGGTTCTGTGGGTTCTGCTGTGATGTGGGTACTGGGGATCAGACTCAGGCAGTTAGGTCTGCACCTAAGTGCCTCTGCTGTCTTAAGCCATCTCATTAGCCTTGAGGTATTTTATTGGAATTAAAACATTGCTTAGAAAGTGATCCAGAGAGATAGCAGCCTCATTGTTTGCATGTGAGACTTATGGTCACATTAGGAATTTGCCTGTAGTCCCAAATGTCTAATTTTTCTGTTTAGAATCAGAAAATGTAGAGAAAAATGTAAATACTGTCTTTTTTCTCTTCCTAAATTTACCTTAAGGCGTGTACTGTATTTTCTTTTTTGACACACGATTATCATCATGTAGCTCTGGCTGGGACATATGTGTTCTTGCCATTGCCTCTGAAGTGCTGGGATAGCAACAAGTGTCTCTGTGCTGTGTTTTAGTTGAAGTCAGTCGGAGGGAATGTAGGATTCTTCCTTGATCTGTGGTGTATCTACTTTTGGGACAACTTTGTTACCTCTGTCACCTACCAATAGAAATTCTATTTGAGCAACATGGTGTGGTGTAATGCTGTCTTGGACTACAGTGTAATGGCTGTGCTCTGTCCCTGTCTTTGCAAGGACCCTCATTGTAACGATTGATGGTTTCTACTCTCCTGTTTAGGAAAGTCTTTGAAGAGGTTCAAAGCTCATAAGGAGGTAGCAGCTATCTGTGTCCCTTTACAGATAGCTTTGGCTTGGCAGTTTAGAAGCATTCTGTTTTAAGTTTTGGACTCTTTCTTTTCTGATTACACCTAATTGATCTTGGAAAAGCTAGCAGAGCAGTCACAGAAGCTTCTTGTGTGAATGCATGTAACACACATCACCTTTTGTCTAAATCACTCAAAACTGCCTGGTGCTGTCACCATCCTAGCCTGCTTCCTCAAAGCTGGGTCTGCAGACATAATGATTTTTCTTTAAGAGGAGGCTATTGGTGCAGCATTGGAGTTTGAGAAGTGTTGTCAATGGTAGCAAACACTCGAGTGTGTCTTATTCTTAACTCATTTGGATATTTGCCATCAGTGTTTGTTCATTTCAGGTACTTCAGAAAATAGACCACCCATGCAAATTTGGCTTGCCATGTTGTTGGTTTTTACTTGTTTTTGTAGAACCCCATTCGAAGTGGTTAAGACTGAGAGGGAGTGGGGGCTGAGTGAGTGGTGTTAGCTGAGAGTAGAAAGTAGAGGTGACTGCAGAACTAGCCAGTCTCAAAAGCCTAGCATTTCCCCATGAGTAAATCACAGCCCTTGTGAGTAAAGAATATAGCTGACACCCAGTGTCCCCTAATGCTCTAGTGGCAATCATAGCCAAATCTACATATACCCAGTTTTCATATGATACTCTCATGACCCCATTTGTATCCCTGCTGTTTAAGATGCTAAGACTATAGGCATTTTTGTTAGCTATTTCTTAAGTTTGATCAAAAGCTTTCTCACTTAAAATGTAAATTATATAGTTTTGTCTTACTCTAAAAATTTTTATTTTGCATACTCTAAAAATGGGTGACCAGTTTGAGGTGTCTTTGGATATGGTTATGGAATCTGTCTTCTGTGTGGATCACCATTTGAGTGGCTGCCTCAGCTGGGAGGAGACTTGATTCCCACAGAGCTTTGCTCCCCGTATTGGGGTCCTTTGAAACTGACCAAAGCGGCGGCCTGCCAAGATGCCTATACATGCAAACACAGTGCAGTTGCATTGCCTGTTCCAGCAGACTGGGGTTCTCAGCCAAGACAACCATTTTTGACTAATCACAGCGCCCTTGGAACACTGTTTTCTGACTCATATTTGCAACTGGTGCTGTCGTTCTGCCTTTTGTGCTGTGGTGACCATCAGCTCAGTTCACTGAGACTGTCGCTTGCTTCATTTCCTATAGCTTCTTTTGCCAGTTTGAATTCTTAAGCTCCGATTATTCTAGAACTCATTGATAATCTGGGCAGGGCAAGGAGGTTCTGCTTTTTTGTTGTTTAAATTTCTAAAATTCCAGGCTGTTAAGCTTGGTAGCGCACACCTTTAGTCTAGCACTCAGGGGGCAGAGGCAGGCAGATCTCTGAGTTCAAGTCCATCCTCATCTACAAAGAGAGTTCCAGGAGAGCCAGGGTTACACAGAGAAACCCTGTCTTAAAAAACAAAAAAACAGTAATAATTAATAATATTTATTATGTAACATGTAAAATTATTATCTTATTATATATTATACTCAGTAATTATTTAATATAATAATTATCATAATTATCATTCCAGGCTGTTTTTATTATGTGTTTAACCTTGGGAAAGTTCTCCCACATCTTTTTAGGAGGTCATTTTAAGGGTTGTAGGAGTAACATTGTATTTTTAGAGCTCATTTTCATGTGACATTTGTTCTTTGTGTCATGGAAATATCTCTTTGTAGTCTAGGATCAAGGATAATATTTCATGGCTGGTTTGCCCAGATGATGCACTAGTATAATGTCTGTCATTTTTCTTACCTGTGAAATGCGTTTGACTGTATAGGACCTATGTTGGTAAGGATTAAGTGAACTAGCATGTGGAAAACCAGTGATCCCCCAGCCCACAGTTGTAGGTTGTAGGGAGCCATACTTGCTACCACAAACTTGTTACTATAAATATTTCATTTCTGTCTTTCACTTACTATGCTGGGGTCTTTCATAAGTTGTGTGGGAGAGCTTTGTTGAATCTAAAATAGGGCTGGGAGCTAGGGAGATTGATTAGCAGGTAAGAGCGTTGGCTGTTTTCCCAGAGGACCCAGGTTAACTCACAACCATCTGTAAGTCCAGTTTTGATGCCTTTTGGCCTCCACAGACACTGTATGCATATGGTGCATAGACATTCGTGCAGGCCAAACACCCATGCACATGCAAGTTAAGAAGACGATATTAAATGCAATATTAAAAAAGACAGCACCAAGGAAGGAGAGTCAAACTATGAGCTTCTCAGAACAAATCCAGTGAAAACATTTTCTGGTCTTGGGTTGTGAGATGTCCCAGCTGGTAATTAGTCTCACCGTCAAGCTTTCCAACTAGGCAGCTCAATCCCCAGGACCCACATCTAGAAGAACAAAACAATTCCCATAAAAACTTAAAAAGTTCCACATGGAAACAGTATTTATGTTTCCATGCATATGGGAAGGAGCTGTTCACTTTTTTCTTTTTCCGATTTATAAGTTCAGAGTTAATGCCACTCACGGAACATGTAAAATAGTAGGATGTCAAATTTGTAGTAGTTACTTTTCTCCCTGCTATGACCAAATGCCCTACAACAGGTAATGTAGGGGCAGGGAGGATTTGGCTTAAGGTTGAGGTAATAACAGCCCATCATGGCAGAGAACTCACTGCCGTGGGAGCTTAAGGTGGTTGCATAAACAGGACCCACTGTCAGGAAGCAGAAATGAGAACTGGTCTCATCCTGATCTTTCCTTTCTCTTGAGTCCAGGACCCCAGCTCCTGGGATGGTGTCACCATAGTCAGGTTGAGTCCTCCTGCTCAGTTTAACTTTCCTAAGGACTCTTTCCTATACATACCCAAAGATGTGTTTTCACCATGACTTTAATCCTGCCAAGTTGACAGTCAGGATTGACTATGTGCTCCTGTACGCTAAGTAAGCAGTCCAGACGACCTCTATGCCCTCCACCTAGAATCAGTGTTAGCATTTACAGCCTGCCCTCGGTCTTTCCCTACTCAAGTATGCTTTGGTTTTGGTGTCTGCTCTCTTGATTATTTTTCAATGTTGATGATTCTCTCAACATCTTTCTCTTCAAGACAACAGTGAACTTAGTTCTTACTCAGGCTGCAGCGTCTGGATTGATTTGAAGCATTTGTGTTCTCTGCTTAATCAATATATTCTCTTGAACAGGATGAACTTACTGCTGTGAACGTAAAACAGGGTTTCAACAATCAGCCGGCCTTCACTGGAGACGAACATGGCTCTGCGAGAAACATTGTAATCAACCCCTCAAAGGTAATGCTGATTATTTCCCGTAACTCCTGGAAAGGGGTGTTTGTGCTACCCTTGAGGTATATATGTGCTACGTATGCCCCATTCCGCGTTCTAGGTTTCCTCCTGTTTGAAAACCAGGAAGCACACATGGTGTTGGTTGTCAGGCATTTCATTCCGAGACGACTGCAGTGTCCTTTTCCACCTTCTGCTTAGTTTTTATGGCTTTTGTGGCTGCCGTTCTAGAAGAGCCTGGGCCAGTTTTACACAGCTGCTGTTGTCTAGATCTGTTTCTGTTAAGACTATATTCAGGGCTTCTGTCAGGAAGAGCACAGTGCCATCGCCCAATTGTTGATTATACTAAGTCCAATTGTTCAGTCACTGGGATACCCAGTGCCTTCCTACTATTTCTGTTTCTTGGTAGTCTCTAGTTATTATTATTTTTTTTATTGGACTAAGGATGTATAGATCCTGTGTGTATGTCCTACCACTGGGCTGTACCAGAATCCCCTTGTAATGCTGTTTTGAAATCATATAAATGCCTAGACTTCTATAAATTTCACACAAAGGGTTATGATTTATTACATTCATTTTTCTTTCAGCTGCCCACATTTTCCATTTTTGTTAAGTAGGGGCCCTTTGAACCCTGGTTAAGCATCCCCACCATTCTCACTGTTCTGCAACATCTTCCAGGTTCGTCTTGTTCTGTCTGTGTTTGCCACTGGGTGCTTGGCCTGCTCAGCTATTCTAGAGCATTGCTAGTTCCAGACCCTTACAGTGGACAGAGAGGACGAACACTCTTCTGTCTAACTCGCCTGTCTTTTCCACCTACTGGTTGGAGAACTACCCGTTTCCAACTGTACTTCACACGGTATTTCCTTTCCTCTTCTTGTTTGGTCTTTGTGTCTTCCTTTCCCTGAAGCGAGCCTTGTTCATCGCGGTGCCAGCAGAGTGTGCTCTGCATCACAGCACACACACAATGTTTCTGAGTAGACTTGCTCAGTGTCATCACAACAGCCTAAGTTCTGTGCAGTATTTATACTTTTTCTCCAATTCCTTTTGTCCTTAGCCCAACTTTCATTAAAAATGTATAGTCAGAGTTGGAGAGAAAGGGCCTAGGAGGAAGGAAAGGAAGGGGAAAGTGATAAGTTATATTTTAATTAAAAATGTAAAAAATCATAGTCAGAATATTGTGTTCAGAAGTTTCTTGAATTAAATATTTTTTTCTATGGATCAATTAGATATTTAGAGAGGAGTGTTTTTGCTCATTTTCTTTTAGTGATTGATTTTTTAAATTCTTTTTACATTATTCTTTGATATTAAAATATTTTTGCTCTCAGGAAGTTAAAAACATCATATATACAAGAAAGAAATAAAAAGCACAAGTCAGTAGCTACACTTCTTTTGGCTCACAAAACCACAGAAATAATTGGCTGCTAACTCATCAATTTAAGTGCTGTTGCAAAGGTGTGAAAGAAAACAGTCAGTTTTGTATGTAGTTCCATTGACCGGACACAGTGACATTTTAAAGTTTGTCTTTTGCGAACTTTATACACTTCTTGTTACAACTATAATTATGTATTTGTGATTAATACACACACACACAGACACATATCTCAGCACACTTAATGTTTGCCACTTTACCCTGTTTTAGCATGTAGATCTTGGGTAGTACAAACATTCACACTGCTATATAACCATCACCCTACAGCCCGTTCCCAGAACATTTTCATCCTTCTTAAGTGATCTACTGCCATGCCCCACCTGGCTTGGTCCAGGACATCTGAATGGGGCAACTCGGGAAAGAAGAAACAGCGTACATTGAAGAAATGACAGGGGCACATACAGAAAAGCCAGGATCAGGTGAGCTGTGCCGGCTTTGACGGAGGGGACCTCCGGCAGCCTGGAAATTTAGCGTTTTGTTATGTACAGCACAAGGAGGACGGGCTGGCTAGTCTGGGCAGTAGCTCTCTCTAGTTGGACAGTCCAGTCTACACACAAATACCTGGGAGGAGGAAACTACCACCTGCTTTCTGCACACGTTGTTCGCATATCCTTACAAGCTTTGTCTTCATAAAAACTAAGGACTCAACCAGAAAGGAGAGATCTGTCTCTAGGAGTTTGTCCTCTGACATCTGCATGCTCTGGCATGGATGTGCCTGAAGCCCCTCCCCCTCTCTTTTTCTCTTATACATTCAAATAATAATAAAATTAAAACAATAATATAAAAGGCTGTTGTCAAACGTAGTAATGCTATGGGCTTGGGTTTCAGTGTGTGGATTTTGGGCATGCAGAGTTTAGTTCATATCAGAGAGTAGGAGCTTTTTAATGTGTTAACGAGCTGCTCAATTCTTGGTTTCTAGTGTCAAATTTATGTTAATTTAAGTAACCAAGTTAACAAAATTAACACTTACTACAATTTGGACCACTTTTTCTGTGAGATCTCTTCAAAGACATAATATTTCTTATGTGAATTTGATTTCATTAGCATGAAATGCATGTATCTTAGTGCTTAACACTTGACCTTTCCTGTGCTCTTATCAAAGGAGCCATTATCTGAATACTTCTTCGCAGATAAAAACAAGTGTTGAGTTAACCTTCTTACGCTTTCTTTGAAAGAATATTAATTGGCATTAGACCTTTTGAAGGGTGATATGATAGTATAATTAAAACTGTAGAATCATGCCATCTAAATCATCGAAATTGCCCTATGCCTGCCTGTAACAAATGGGAAAGGTGTTCACTTTAACAGGATTCTCAACACTGAAGTTTATAATCGCTGCTCCAGGTGCCCATTAATCCTCTCTTGATTAAATAAAGGACAGCATACCCACGCAGAATGCGAATATGTAGCTAAACAAGTAAATGAATTCCACGTATAGGTAGACTCATTCTGACTATGCATAGTGAGCCCGATATGCCAGACAGGAAAACACAAGTCTGTGTTTGCTTGTATCTGTTCATGTAACAGAGGAGAGGGCTGCATAACCAGCTAATCAAGTTGATTACTTGGAGGTAGGAATGAGGTTTTGAGGATGGGGCTTTAAAAATACGATTTTTGAATAATGTAAATATATTGCTCTTAAAAGGAAACTAAGTACTCGAGCTGGTTGGTGGCAAACCTGTAATCCCAGCGCTGGGAAGGACATGGGGGCAATGCTCCAGGCCTGCATGAGACCAATCTTGAAACATTTATTAACGTGACATTGTTTTCACATTTTTTTGGAGCTCTAATGTGCATTTCTCCTGTCTTATTTACTTAGGAATTTTGACTTTGCTTACAGTATGAACTTGTTTACAAGATTCACTAAGGAGAATTATAAAACACTTACATTCAGTTTTTCCCCATTATTAAGAGGGTACATTGACTCCTTAGAGTAATTTTCTTTTTTCATTTTATACCCTTGTTCATTACGATTACCATACCTAGACATAGTGGCAACTTAGAGGTCTCTTTACTATGCAGTAGTATATACTCTTAGTTGTTTAGTGCCCTTGGTAGAAAGATCAAAATCAGTTGAGAAATTTAAAATCTTAACAATTTGTCGCTAGTGAATGCTTTATAGCCAACTGGTCCTGCTTCTTCTTAGTTTATCCACAGAAAGTTCTAGAAACATTTGCTTTAAACAGAAAAACTTCAGTGAATTTGTTTGAAAACCTAAATCCTATATCTCTGTTTCTGCTTACTCCAGTATTTTGCTAGTCACTATGCTATTCCTGTGAAGAGACATCAGGACTAAGGTAGCTGGTACAAAAGAAAGCATTTAATTGGAGCAGCTTACAGTTCAAAGGTGAAGTCCCTTTTCATTGTGGCAGGGAGCATGATGGCATGCAGGCAAGCATTGGCGTGGTAACTGAGAGCTCCATCATGGTCCATCATCAGAGAGAGAGAGACAGAGAGAGACAGAGAGAGACAGAGAGAGACAGAGAGGAGAGAGACAGAGAGAGAGACAGAGAGAGAGAAACTGACTGAGAGACTCAGGGCTTGGCATGGGCTTTTTACAGCTTCAAAGCCCACCTTCATTGACAGACTTCCTCCAGCAAGGCCACACCTCCTAATCATAATCCTTTCAAATAGTGCCGCTTCCTGATGACCAAGCATTCAAATATATGAATCTCTGGAGGTATTCTTTTTCAAACCACCACCATTTTTATTAGCACTTTCCAGTTCAGGGAATTTCTATTCATATTAAACAACAATTTTTACCAATGTTTTGTCCTGATGATAAACCTGATGAATGGCCCCAGTCAAACTGGGTCAGACCATGCATGGGACTTACCTCCAACTTTTAACTAAGGTGGGACGCTTACTTTTGGATTTTTCCAGAGTAGTGCTCTTACCTCACTTTGGTTGCTACTGCTAGCTAAGGCTCTTTTAAGAAATTGTTTGCATCATGTGATTGGAAGATCCTCAGGAAACAAATGTGCTGCTTTCTGAATTCTTGAAAACTCTCAGCAGGTTTCCTATAGGTTTACTGAATGAATCCCTTTTCTTCCTCCTGTCCCACCCCTGGCCATCTCCCCTTTCACTCCTTGCTCCTCTCCCCACCCCACTGCTCTTTGCCCATCTTATACTATAGGTAACATGAAATGATAAAATAACTGGCAGAAGCCTGCTTCTCTGCCCTGTCCTATTCCGTTTTAGTGACCCCCTTTCCTTGTCTTCTCGTGTTTATAAAATTGGCAGTGCAGTCAAAATGCTGAGCACCTAATTTAGCTCTACCTTTTGCAATTTTCCTTTTAAATAAATGTCTCTAGGTTCTTTAAGAAAGCACCTAGAGGCATCAACTGTTAACATCGGAGCTCCTTTCTAAAAGCACGAGCTATTAATTAAGATGAAACAGGGAAGGGAATGCTCACCTTGATTCTCGTTTCCCAACTGTTTGGGGTCAGTGGGACAAATCTGCTGCCTAAGTTTTGCTCTGTGTTACCGACAGAAATCACACCATTGGGCTTCAGGACTTACTATATGGAAATCATGGTTTTGGGCTTCAAAAATTTAAGTTTCCATTTTGTTCTCTGATGGACTGTGTAAAGATTTTAGTTGAAACAATGAAGATAAAATATGAAATATTAAGATCGTCACACATTGTCTTTAAATACTGTCTTGTCTCTGTTTCTTCCTATAGATTGGCGCATACTTCAGCAGCATATTGGCTGAGAAACTAAAACTTAACACTTTCCAGGACACTGGAAAGAAGAAACCCCAAGTTAATGCTAAAGATAATTACTGGCTGGTTACTGCTCGATCTCAGAGTGCAATTCATAGTTGGTTCTCTGACTTAGCAGGAAATAAACCACTTGCTATTTTGGCGAAAAAGGTATCAAGTATTTTCTTCCATTGTTACAATTACAGTTTTATAAACAAAGCTGTTTGACATAATGTTCACATGTCTGTTCATTTTCCCTTACTCTTTTATAGACTGAAGGCCCAGTTGCAGGTGCACATGGCCAGATATCACTGTTCGCATGTCCTTCCCTCTATATTTTGATTACATGAGGTGCTCAGGGCATCTGAAAACCTAAAGGATCTGCACAGAGGCAGTTTAGGTGGACTTAGACATAATCCTAAAATTTAAAAGTAGGCACTGAGACTTCATTTCTCCCTCATTACACTTTTAGTTTTCTTTGATCAAGATGTCTGTGATATGATAAAAAGAGCCCTATCAAATAGCCATCCCAGCTAGGAGCATAATCCCAGGCTTTGTCTATAATTCCAGTACTTGGGAGTTACACACACACACACACACACACACACACACACACACACACACACACAC
>LOJH01003114.1:34967-47695 GCA_001685095.1 Ellobius talpinus | reverse complement strand
GGTTCTGATTGGTGATGCCACTACCCATATAAAAATGCTAGGCATAGCCACATGGGCCTGAAATTCCAGTGCTTGGGCTAGGGACAGTGAAGATTAAGGGTGAGGCTAGGATTGATGGCCAGCCAGCTAGGTGCAGAACGGTCATGGGGCAGGACACAGCATGGCCACCTGACTTCTTCCTGTGTATGCATGGACATATGTGTGTAAACACTTGCAAACACACATACACATTTCTCCATATGTGTATTAGAAAGATAATAGTATGTCTATGTTCCGTAATATGATGCAATATGACCTTTTGGCTTGACAAATAGAAAGCTATTATATTTATATGAAAACAGAAATAGTAAGAAACCTTTGTTATGAGACTGACCACCTTCATGTTTGGTGTAGAATAATCACATATATTTGCAGGGAATAATGTAGTATCTTATACTTGTGTATATCATGAGTAATAATTTAATCAAGCTAATTACCACATATATCATATCATGTATTTCTTACTATTTTGTGATGAGAATACTTCCCATCTACCTTCTTATCAGTTTTCACTTGTCTAGCATGTGATCATTGAGCACAGGCACAGCTTCACAGAAGGTCTCCAGAAATGTGCTGCTTCTTGTCCTCAGAGCTGTCATGATCAGAGTCTAACCCATCACAGCCGTAACAAGCTAGACTCAGCCACCTGTCCTCCGTATGCCAATCAAACAGGTAGCCGTGAAAGGTACCTGAAGGATATTTAGTCAATGTGGCCACAGTGGAAACGGGAACAAAGAAATTCAACGATCTCCTGAGTCCATCTTCAGGGTCCTGACCGGAGAGTTGGGTTTAAGCGGAGGACCAGAGGTGAGCATAACCAGGCAGTCCTGGCCACGGGGCGGCCCCTCCCACCCTCGTTGTCTACTCTACTGTCCTGCGAGGCGGTCTGAGAAATAGTTATAACTGTAGGAAATCTCTTCCTGGGTGGCAAACTCCCCCAATAGTTAGCACTCTGCTTCAATACTTTGTCATTTCTGGGGTGCATCGCTTCACTAGTCTGAGACAAGGCAGGCACACTGTCTCCTCAGAATAGTCTCATTGCTGTCATGGTGATTACATGTATGTAACTTACACTCCCTACCATCTGCCTGTCACATAGCTTCTCCAGCTCCACCTCCAAAATCCTTTCCGCTCTATTTCTATGTGTCTAATTTATACGCTATCCACACATCCGCACACATGAGACCATGCAGTATATGTTGTCTTTGGTCTGGTTTCTTTCTTTAAGCCAAATGCCCTCTTGTTCACCCATATTGTTGCAAATTACAAGATCTCTCCTTTATTTAAGGCTGAATAGTGTTCTATTGTGTCATGTTATATTCTAACATGATATTTTGTATTTGCATACAATGTATTTTGATCAGTTTTTGAGTGCAGCATCCTGTCAGGCCCAGAAGACACTAGGCAGCTCCACTCTCCCCTGATCTCTTCTTGCTCGCACAATCTTCCTATCTTCTCTTCCTCACCGGTCCCTGATTCTTGGGGAAGGGTACCATGCAGGCGTCCCATTTGTGGCTGAGTGCTCTAGAGTCCCCTTCTCTCTGCACTTTGAGGCGAAATGAATTTCTGCTTGGATTGTTGTCCACTGCACAGAGAACCTTCTCTGATGAGCAGATACGCATTCCATCCCATCACATCTTATCAGTTGATTTGCGCAGTTTTTAAGCTAACCTAAAATCACACCAGATTAATTATTTTATTCCCAAACCCCAATTTAATACTTGTCCCAGGGAAGATGTCATCCTACCTGGACAGCACTAGATATACCTTGGTCATTTTTTTAAAAACTATTTTCTAATGCCCGTGCTCAGTGCATTCAAATCGGTTTATGGTGCTGCTATTGCTAACAGCTATGGCTGCCTAAGAGCACACTTCCTACTTCCTCATCTGCTGTAATTTCAAGCTTCTTACCCTTTCCTTTTTATAATGTAAGGCGCTGCCCCAGACCCCAGGAAGACCCGACTTCAGCATGCGGTCTTGAGAACTAACTCTGGTGACTTTATCCAGTAACCTCTGCATGGTAGATGTCAAGCAGGCTAATGAGCTACAATCTGTGACCATAACTGTACAGCCAGCTATAAGTTGGGGGGGGCTTAGGATGCAATTCTGGTATTGCGAGTGTCAACTTGGCTATCTTTGGCAAGATATTGTATATTTCAATAATCTATTATTTGCAGCAGTCAACTCCTAAAAATAAAATTCCATGAATTTGATCCCCTCCATAAACGCCTAATCAGAGTTGAATCTATCCTAGGAATATTTTCAGATTAACCCATCTTTCCATCCCTGTAGCACGGCTCCTCTCTGCATGTTCAACTAGGCACTCTGACCTTGGGAGAGGACAGATGAAATCCCCCATCCTCTGAAATGCCTTGCTGGGGGTGGGGCTTTAATTATGGTAAAACTTAGTATTCTGTTCCTACCTCAGGTACACCATCTCCATGGGCCTCATGTCTGTTAGAGTTAAGCTCCTTACTGCTCATAGAAGTATTTCTTCCAGGTGCTCAGGGGTCTCCCAAGGACAGACTCCAGGCATGTTGTTTGAGAACCTGTTCTTAGAACAGACCCGAGAAGCGTTTCAAACCATCCTGCTAATGGGCAGGCAGCTCCAGCTCCTCTTAGGGAGCTGCTTCTGACTAGTCCACTGGTTTTCCAAGGAGCCATGCAGGGCCCTGGGGTCCTCTTCGCCACTGGCACTCAGCTCCTGCAACCGAGCAGTCCAAACCCTGTCCTCAGACTCACTGTTCTACTTAATTCAAAAGTGAAGCATTTCCAGTCAGTCTATCTTGATGGGTTGTTGCCCCCCAGGAGAATATTAAAATCCCACACTTTAAAAATCAGGAAGGTTGTTTCCTAATATCTCACCACATCCTGTGCTTGCAAATTCAGCAACTGAAACATTTTCCCTACATCTTTGATGATATTGTTCTCCTGAGTGCCCTGTAACTCCTCGAATGCACTTATTTTCGACAAATCCCACAGAAGTGCTTTATCGGGCACGTTGTAAAACTGTGTGGAAAAGGCAATGCGGGAACAAAGGCCTCTCTAGCTCAGAGCTTCATTAAACAGACCGAAGGGCAAGGCCTCCAGCGGTCAGGTTATCACAATGAAGGCTGCAACCTCAGGAACCACTGCCGCTCAAGACCCCCAGTGCCTGTGTGAGGACGATAAAAAAGAACAAACACTGTGGCCCAGTCACCGAGGAAGCCTTGACCCTGCCAGACTTGGTAGAAGCAGAACTGAGAAAGGGGAACCAGAGGGAGGCGTTTACTCCCTTGTTACTGCACCTCATGGAGTGACACTGGGGTCGGATGTTGATCTGTGATCTTTGCAGAACGGACCCAGCCCTACGCCACCACCATGCGGATACCAGGCAGCTCTCAGGAAGGACGCAAAAGACTTTGAAGATGCCGGCCGTGTGTTATTAATAAAATGAACTGCAAGGTGACCAAATGACAGAATAATACCTAGTGGTAATAAATCCGTCTCAATAAATTCACTCTGACAAATGTGTGAAGAAATCTACTGTGCCAAGCACCACCGTGAAAGAAAGACTAGGAAAAAAATTACCTCACCTTATTCAGGGAGACAGTTAACTAGCTCTTTGCTAAATCAGCATAAATCATGAAATCTTTTCATCTCCCCTCAAGAAGATAGAAAGAGTGGATTAAAAATATGTGCACAGAGCCTGAGGTTCCAGGCAGAAAGACTGTGACATATTAGACTCACATAGCAGTAAATAAGCAATACCCAGGAATCGTTTGAGAAATTGCCGCTTGGCTGGGCTTTCCCAGACTGGCTAGCAAGCAGACAGATGCCAGGAAAGTGGTCTAAATATCTAATAAAAATATAATAAGTAATGATTTTCTTGCTGTTTATCATCAGTTTGACAATTGAAAAGTTAAAACATTCCTGATTTCATTTACATAATGCGCGGAGCAAGGCTGCTGAGCTAGCCGTGTAAGCGGGAACCAGCTCAGTCCCAGGCCCTGTTCTTCTCAGTGATACCTGCTCTCAGGGCCAGAATACTGAATTTGAAACCCCTAGACATTGAAAGGAAAGTGATGGTTGAGTCCACAACAATAAAATTGAATTCTCTTCTTTTCTGGTGGTAAAGGTGTTGCAATGCCCGTGATATTCAGATTGAAATCTAAGAAAATAAAAGTCTTACTTGTTTGTCTGCCATCTTAAAGAATAAATAGCATTGCAAAGGTGTCCTGCGAATGCTAAGCCACAGCACACCCTCCCTAGCTCACCCAGCTCCCTCATTTCGAAAGCTCTCATCCCTCCAGATTGCCCCTCTTCAGACGCTCTGTGGAGCTGAGAGCAGATTGAACTGAAATGGAAATCTCAGTAGGCATAATATTCTCCACCTTCACAAAGGAGACTTCTCAGACAGAATCTGATGCACGGATCTCACGACTCCTGCAGCGGCTAGGCTAGATAAGCTCAGGCCCGACTCCCTCACAGCCGGAAGGGTTGGGGCTGCGGAAAGTCAAGCTTCAGCCTGTACCAGAACACATGGCCCCTCTTTACTTGCACTTCTGCGTCCTTCAAGGCAAAAACCAATTTATGCAAGAGAGGGTGGAACAGTAAACCTGCATCACCCTGTCACTGGTCCCAGATCTGGCGCTGGCCCTTACAAGCCTTCGCTGACCAGAACAATTTCGGGATGCTCAAGTGAGCAAGAACACTGCCACTTTGCGACCGAAACCTCCGGAGACTTCTTGTGCTGATCTCCTCTCATTTTGAACTAGCCCATCCTCAACCCTGGATGCTCAGGAATCCACGGGACTTAGGTTCAGCCAGGACACACTGGCTTCCGCAGGAGTCTACGGAGAGGGACACTTTCTGCACACCTACCATTCTCTATAGAGTTGGGTAGGTAACGGTGCCCATGATACTGACAGCTGAAGCACAAAGATAAGAAGGTCACAGCGAGGCCACTGACCAATTCTGTGCTTGATTTCGGGACTGGGGAGAAAGAAATAACTGCTGATGATCTGTATTGGGGGACTAGGGTGCCATTTTGAAAGCTCCTCTGGCTTGCAGCTGTGTGGGTCTCCTAGCTGTTACTAGATCTATTTTCCTCCCTCTCTGTGTTGTTACTGAAACCATCAACCCAATTGCATTTAATTCGGTTTACTGTACTCAGTGACAAGAGTCAATCAATCACTCGACACATGATTTATGTCTGGCTCCGACAGAAACATCTAATCGAAATAAGATAAGGAGCGCACAGGGCTTCTCTCATGGTCCTTACCCCCCACCCCATCCCCAAGTGGGCTCAGTATCTGATTATCATCTATTATTGTACACTGAGTTATTTGAAACTCCAGACATGCAGCTAGTTACTTCCCGGTCTCACTGCAACACATATAATTTTTATATGTCATTAACAAAACGGAAGCCAAATCGACCTGCAACTTGTGCAGCCAGGCTGTGAGCATGTAAGATGTTTGTTCATTCTGTGTCAGCTGGATACAACGTGACATTTGACAGGACCCCCCTTTTGATCTGCTGCTGGAACATGATGCGCGCGATGTGTTCTTTGTCACGGAGATGGAACCCTGAGCTAACTCCCTTCGCTACACATCTAAGCTGCCTTCTGTATTAGTGCCTTTTACGGTGTGGAGGACTAACTGCCAATAACTGCTCTGTATGGATAGTAGTAGGGTGGCAAACAATTATTCTGAGGTTCTACCTTTGTAGATTCCTTCCTCTTCATACTATGGGCAGATAAAGGTAAGAACATTCAGAGAGGGCCTTGCCAGGATAATAAAAAGCTGAACAGCCAATAGCTAGGCAGAAGAGGGACGGGGGAGGGGGGAGGTTGGCAGGCAGAGAGAATAAATACAACACACATACAATAGTATGGTACCACCAAACGGCACTTGCTATTTGTGAACCTTAAAGGCTGCATATCCTCTTTTGCCCTCCCAGGACTCTCTCCAAGTGGTGTAGACATTTCTCTTTCCCCACCTCCTTGTGACTCTATCACACACCATCTATGAAATATATTCACATTTGCTGCCCAGATCTCTCACGACTTTACGATTGTTTCACAGGCCCCTGCTTCATTCCTAAGAAACATTTCCTTCTCCCAGAAGCCATCCTTGCTCCTTTGAGAGAATTGTACACTTTGTCTTGTAAACCCCACTGCTGCATTAGGATGTACGGTAGAAGCAGCTGGGGAGCAGATTGCTGTGGACTATTATTTTAACTCGGCAAAGATTGCCACATTTGTTTGTGCTGGGGAATATTACTTTAATTATGTGAAAGTCTGTTACCTTTTGTCCCCAATGCCTTTGTTAATGATACAAAGATGTGCCACATTTGTTTGTGCTGCATTTGCTTAAACTTAAAGATGAGCTACTTTGTTTCCCCTTGCCTGCCTAAGGCCCCTGATTGGTTTAATGAAATGCTGAATGACCATTAGCTAGACAGGTGAGGGACAGGTGGAGCTGGCTGACAGAGAGAATAAATAGGAGAAATCTAGGCTCGGGAAAGGAGAGAACTAGAGAGAAGAGAACAAGGAAGAAAGAGAGAGAGACAGGCTTGGAGGCAGAAGCCAGGCAGCCACCAGCCAGACACAGAGTCAGCAATGACAATAGGACACACAGAATGAAAGAAAGGTAAAAAGCCTCGAGGCAAAATGTAGATGAAAAGAAACACATTAATTTAAGTTTTAAGAGCTGGCGGAACAAGCATAAGATAAGGATGAAAATTATAACTAATATTGTTTAATAAAATTATAACTAATATTGTTTCCGTGTCATGATTTGGAAACTGGTTGTTGGCCCAAAAGGAAGCCTGGCACAGTGGATGAAACATAATGAATAGTGGTATTGTAAAAAAACAAGAAATTTTGCAAACAATATCTGTGGCTTTCCGGGTTTTAAACACTCTGAAGTGTGCAGCCACTGAGCTAGCTGCTGGGCACCCAGCACAGCCATAGCGGTGCTCCAGGAGAGAAGTCTGGGATTCCTTCACTCATGGTAAAGACAAAGGTAGGGTCCTTGAAGTAGGTGTCATGACTTCCCTACCTATGATGCCCAGGCCACAGCACTGGCACTAGCTGGCTGTTTTCTGATTCTGACTTTACAGCCCCAGTGCTCTGCTCAGTCAATAAGAATCTCCTGAGCTCCACCTGATCCTGAGCATGGTGCATCCTGTGGCAATGGCAAACTTGAAATGTCCACCAGCTAGGACACCTGCTCTGTCTTGAGTGCTCCTGTCGTCATTTGGTCTTCTTCCAGAGGGTACAGTACATGCTCTCACACACATGCACATTTAATATGTATTATAACACACATATATTATGTATTCTTTCCCATGGGTAATGCCTATTGTCTTAGTGTTACTCTTGCAATGATAAAACATGATGGCCAAAAGCAACCTGGAGAATGAAAGGTTATTTGACTTATATTTCCATACCACTGTTCATCATTGAAGGAAGTCAGGACAAGAATCCCAGCAGGGCAGAAACTTGGAGGCAGGAGCTGATGCAGAGACCATGGAGGAGTGCTGCTTACTGGCTTGCTTCCCATGGCTTGCTCAGCCTGCTTTCTTATAGAACCCAGGGCCACCAACAATGTGACTCCACCACAATGGGCTTGGCCCTCCGCCATCAATCACTGATTAAGAAAATGCCCACAGCTTGATCTGATGGAGGTATTTTCTCAGCTGAGGTTCCCTCCTTTCAGATTCCTCTAGCTACTGTCAAACTGACACAGAAATAGCCAGGACACATGTGTATAATATGGAACACAAGCATAAAACAGGCGAGATGACTAACTCATCTGTTATTTACATAAAGTTCAAATACACATAACTTTTTAGGACTTGCCGATATTTCTGCAGAACTTCAAGCAAGCTGGTTTTTCAGAGAACCAGGATCTCAAATTTCCCAGAAACCTCAGTAAAATACGGAGGGCTTTATCAATTTATAGAATAGAAATCACAAAGGTGGTAGGGTTCTGATACATAAATTAAACATTTCAGTTTGTGATCTCTTTTGTCCTAAATAGAGGAATGCTCTGAAATAATTTATTTTAGATTCTGGGGATATTTAATGGTGTGGAAACGGCCAGCTTCTACTTGGAAAGTTGCCAGCTTTAGAGAGCTTCTACCCCTCTTTTCTACTCAAGTTGTTGAAACTGAGGCTGTTTGGTGAGCGAGGAAAACATATTATCAACAAAATGATTTTTCTTGCTTTGTTGGAAGATGTAATTGACTTGGATTCCTTTCATAATACACATGATAATTGAACTTTAGGGAAGACGAAGCATCAAAATTTTCTAAGTAGAGCTAATTAAAAATGGTTACTAAAATTGACCACTCTGAATATACCATGTCTTTTAATAGCTGAACACAGTCTATGTTGGCTCAGTGCCACCCAGTTCCATACACTTGGCTTCAGTGGATGGGGTGAGTGTAACCTTTCCGTTCATGGTGTCTCTTCCCTAGGCTTCTCTACCCAGGGTCTGTGTGTTTATCAAGCTGTGACTTTGCCCTTGTCTCCATCAGCCTCGTTTAGTCTGCCCCGAGTGTCTGCACTGGCTTCCTGTCTCATGTTGTTGTTTTCCTCTGAGACTGGAACTCTGCCCTAGACTCCAACGGACTCTGGTGTGGCTGGATGGTCTTGTCTCAGAAGCTGGACATTTGCCCATGTCCCCAGCTACTCACTGCTGGATGTGTCTGGAGGAAAAGTCCTAGGGGAGGGTGCCGTGGTTCATCACTGAGTTTCCCAAACTTAATACTTCATCTAGTACAGAGCAGTTGATAGTTATCTGGCCAATGGATGTAAGGGTGCATTAGATCCTTTCCCTGTCAAAGAAATAGCCTGCTAGCAGGTAGAACTTCTTCCTAATCAACATCATGAAAGCTCTCCCTCCCTAACTACATTTACATTGCAAGAATTCTAATCAGCTTCCTCAGACATGTTCAGTGCTTCCTTTTGTTTCAATCTTCCTCTATTTACCATATTCTGGGTTCTGATTGTTGTTTATAGAGGAAAATGAATCATGGAGCCAAGAACTTGCAACTTGAATGGCCAGCCAGCTAGGCCCCTGCTCTGTAGTCAGAACCCAGCCCAAATAACCGTGCACAATCTTAGGACATCAATGATTGTTCTTAGCTATCCTTAAAATGAGTGTGCTGTGTAAGCTGGATTTGCAGAAGGTTTTTCTGGGGGAAGTAGAAGCCAAGAGAGACAGTGAAGATGGGGATGGACAAAAAACAATGGCAACAAAAAAAGCCCTTGAGCTCTTTCTATTAATAACACTGTGGGGTCACTTTCTTCATCTGAAATACAGGTACCGTAAAGTTTATCTTGACATACCCAATGTATTACCATAAGAAAACTGTGAAGTGTTATTCAAATTACACTCAAATTATCAAATGTCTCCTAAAGCCTCCTGGGAAGAATTCTACAAAATCCATTCTTATGATGAGAAATTATGTTAAATATGGGACGCCAAGTACTCTCACAAAGATCGTCAAATCCTTATTCTGTCTGTTAAAATGATCTAGGCGTAAATGAAATAATTTTAACTATCAAGTATCCTAGATTTTAAGAACATAATTTAAATTTAGGAAGTTCACGTGTCTCTCTCTCTCTCTCTCTCTCTGTGTGTGTGTGTGTGTGTGTGTGGTGTAGACATGTACGGACACATAAAATCCTCCAGATCATTTATTATTTTGGCAGCGTTCTCTGAGCCTTGGTGGTGGTGAGTTTACCCTTATCTTCTGCACTGTGACCATTTCTACATCTCTAAGTGACTGCTGCCCATTGCAAAAGGAAACTCTTCTGACTGCGGCTGAGAACAACCCAGGTCTGTGGGTGAAAGCATACGTATTAAGAAGGTAATCCAACAGCATCACTATCTAGCAACTTCACAATAGCAGGATCTTTCCTATGACCTCCCCAGCTATGTGCTTTTGATCAGGACTACAGTAACAGGCAGGCAATTCCCTCCTAAGCAGCAAGCCTAAAATCCGTTGAGAAAGTGCTTAGTTACCCCATAATAGGCACACTACTATGCTTCCAGTAAGGACAGCATGGCAACATGTAGTGTCTTGTAAACACACACACACACACACATACATTTGCTCTGCTCTTTATGGTACGTGAGGCGGGAATTAAGCTGGAGATTTAAAAACACACGCAGACAGGCACAGGGACACAGGTCATCCTTGATACAAGAATACCAACTTTATTGTGCTCCAGGGAAGCTTATATAGGGCTCTGGCCACGCCCCAGCTCTTGGGATCTTTCAGCTGCAGACTCATCAGAACCCACACCCCTGCCATCAGGGTCTCCTGCTCAGAGCAGCTGCAGGCTGCTCAGAGCAGAGGAAAACAAGTTGTNCATCCTTGATACAAGAATACCAACTTTATTGTGCTCCAGGGAAGCTTATATAGGGCTCTGGCCACGCCCCAGCTCTTGGGATCTTTCAGCTGCAGACTCATCAGAACCCACACCCCTGCCATCAGGGTCTCCTGCTCAGAGCAGCTGCAGGCTGCTCAGAGCAGAGGAAAACAAGTTGTTTACAGGAAATTCAGGGCCTGGGGTCTGCAGTCCCCAAGAGTATCTAAAGCTGCTAAGACCATTAATGTCTTTTCTTCCCCAGAAGCCTGTATGAAAGCTGACTATCAGAGGAGTTTCCTGGTTGGTTTTGGATTGGTTTCTCTAGTCCTATAGCCAAAGCAAGTGTTTTCTTCTTTGGTAGGGTCTTACCATGTAGTTAAGGTATGTAACCAAGGTCAATGGTAAAAGCCTGTGTTGTTTTGGAGACCTTTTCCGCAAGGCCTTTTCATAGATCCTTAGTTTTATGGTTCATACACTGGTGGTTTTACCCCTCTCTTACCCACCCAACCTGCATAATCCTTTACCTATCAGGATTTCCCATTCTTCTTTGACTTTACCTGTATTCTTTTATCCTTCCTCTCCTTTTAAAAGTTAAGGGACAGTAGCTTCCGTTTGGCTTTGCACATCCTGTTCCCTTTGATTACCTTCCCTTTACCCACCAATTCCCCCCCCCACATCCCACATCCCTTCCTGGTTAAGCTTTTCACTCTTAATGTTTCACCCCTTTACTTTCATTTAACATATAATCTGCATCCCCTCCCTTCCTGTGTCCCCTTTCTACTTCCATGGCTTCCACTGATGCAGAAGAAAAGATTGGGAGAAAAGCTGGAATTTGTATATGAAAGAGAATGTATATACAGCCTTTATCACCCCACTCTGTATACCCTTTTCCAGTTCTAGCCACTTCCCTGCCAATTTCACAGCTAGGTGATATTTCGAAGCTTACATGTGCCACCTGTCCTTGTCCACTCATCTGTGGATGGACGTCTAGATCAATTCTATTCCTTAGCTACAGTGAATAGCACAGAAAAGAACATGGTGGCCAATGTCTGCCGTGGGGTATAAGGCCAAGCATGGTGTAGCTGGGTCTTGAGAAACCTTCGGACTGTTTCCTTAAGTAGCTGCACTCGTTTACATTCCCATTAGCAGTGTATAAGAAATTCAGGGTCTGATGGTCTGCAGTACCCAACAGTGTCTTTCCCACATCCACACCGTCATTTGCTACCATTTGTATCCCTGATGATGGTCACTGTGACTGAGGTGAAGAGTCTTAGTTTTCATTTACGTTTCCGTAATGTCAAAGATGTTGAGCAGTTTTAAGAGTACTTCCTAACAATTTGCATTTCTTCTTTTGGTATTTTTTTTGTTCAGTTCTATAGATTTTTTTAATTTATTTATTTTCTCAGGGTTTAGGGTATCTACCCCCCCATTCTTTGTATGTCTAAGACACTAATGCTCTGCCTGATGAAATGCTGGCAAAGACTTTCTCCCATTCTGTGAGCTGTCTATTCACTCATGTCTGTTTTCTTTGCTATACAGAAACATTTTAGTCTCATGAGATTCCATTTGTAGCTTTTTTTATTGCTGTGCTACTACAGTCTTGCTCAGTAAGTCCTTACCTGTGCCTATAAGTTGAAGTGTAATGCCCTACTTCTTTTCTCCAGCCCATCCTGGAAGTTGGGTCTTAATGGTGATCCATTAGGAATTCTTTAGTGCATGGTGAAGAGTAAGGATCTAATTTCGTTTTTCTGCATGTTGATCTGCAGTTTTCCTAGAACTGTTTGCTGAAGATTTCATTCTCCAATGTAGATTTTTGACATTCTTGTGAAAAGTCAGGTAACGGTTGTTGAGCAGACTCATATCTGGGCCCTCAATTCTAGCCCATAGGTCTAGGTCTATGAGTCTGCTTTTGTGTCAGCACCATGCTATTTTTAGTAGGATGACTTTGGAGTTTGAAACCAAGTTTGCTCAAATCTCCCACAGTATTCTTTTTGTCCACAATTCTTTCAGCTATCCACACTCTTTTAGGTTTCCATATACATTTTTGTATTGTTTATATTCTTTGTGTGTATGTATAAAGAATAGCATTGTTATTTTAGTTGGGATTAAATTGTCTCTGATTATACTTATAGCAGTGTGGTCATTTTTCATAATATCAATTATTTTAATCCTTGTACACAAGTGGGTTTCAATCTTCTTGATGTCTTTCTAAAAAAATCAAGTCTTTCTTGATTTCTTCAGTGTCTTAACATTTTATTGTAAGGTCCTTTCATTACCTGAATTAGGTTTGTTTCCAGGTGTGTGTGTGTGTGTGTGT
>LOJH01003114.1:7609-17850 GCA_001685095.1 Ellobius talpinus | reverse complement strand
ATCCCTCCTCTGAACTCCCTATCCCAACAACTGTTCCATAAAGCCTCATTTTCCCAATACCTCTTCCATCCCAGTGTCAGCTGCGCAGACTCCCACCCTCCAAAGGGGTCTCTCTGCAGCTCTGTGTCTAGGAAACTTTCTCTGTACCCTTTACTGTCACCCCCACAGACAGTGGAAAAACAGTGACAGAGTTTAAAAGTAAAATAATCCCCCAAAGGCGCTTACATTTGAACACTTGGCAGCGGTACTATTTGGGGAGCTTGTAGAATGTGTGTGAGGAGGAGCCTAGTTGGAGGAACTGAATCTATCCGGGATGCAACAGAAGATTTATAGTCCAGCCTACTTCCTATACTGTCTTTGTTTCCTGGTTTGCGGAGACATGAATAGCCTCCTCCTCCTGACACCATGGATCCTGATGAACCCCTCCCTCCAGCCCCTTGCCATCAGGTCTTCCCTGCCATGCTGCACTGTATCCTCAAACTGTGAGCCAACCAAACCCATCTTCCTTTATGTTGCTCCTCGTCAGGCATAAGGTCAAGAGATGAAGAAAGTGACGCCTGCTTGTGGTGTTTTGCTGCCCAGTACCCGTTCACTTGGAAATGCCTGGCCTTTTCTTTGGAAAAACGCTTTTCCTACTCTAGTGCCATGTGGTTGCTACTGCAGATTTACTTAACGTAGGCTAATGAGAGTCTCTCTGGGAGGGTCTGGAAGAACCTGACTGGCAGACTCAGGATAGGACCGGTTATCTTATCTGCCCATCTTTTGTAGATAGAAGCTCCGTAGTGAATATCCACAGGGCGTGAGCAGCTTTCCACTCCACTCCTGAACTAAGATGCCTTACAAACTTCTTCCTGGTCTCTCTAGTCACTGGGCTTTGTTGTTTTTCATTTCCTCAAAGCAGACTCTTTAGCTATGCTTCATAAATCAGTATTACCTTTGGGTTTGTGCCTCCTCTCCTTCCAAGGATTGTGCACAGAGAGATTTATTGGTTTTCTTTAGCATTCTCCTTCTCAGTTGGACTAGCATAGAGCAGAATTTCGGTCTAGCCGGTGGCAATAAAATGTAAGCTGTGCAGAAGGCTTCCTTCTTCGGTCTGCTTGTCACAGAGAACGCGCCTCGTGAGCTCACAGGTGGAGCTGAATGACAAATCGGTAAAAGAACAAGTGTCACAGCGATCTGAACCCATGATGACACATCTTGGGAAGGAAAGGACATCTTGATGTTGGATCTGCCTGTGCGGCACATAATAACTCATCGTCAAAGGTCAGGAACATGTTGATCTTTGCCAGGCTAAGGTAACAGGCAAGCAGCAGACTCTAAAGCAAGAGTTATTTACGGGAAAAGTAATGACTTGGTGCCCCAATTCCACGGGTCTTTTTCATGCTTTGTCTACAGGAGCCTATTGGGCTTTCCAATGTAGTAGTTCAGTGTTCCTCTGCTAGGATCAATGTTAGATGGACCAGATCTTTTTTTCCTCCTATTATGTTTTCATTGGCCTCCGCCTTCCACATCCTTTCTGGTCTCCTCCACCATTATTCCTTCCCAATTTTATGTGTTCCATTTTGCTGTTGTTTAAACTCACTGAGTCCACTCAAGGCTGGCAGTATGTGCATGGATGTGGGGCCATTTACTGGGGCAGTGATAGCCTCTAACAGTCTTCACCCTAAACAAACCTGACTCTCTGCCCCCCAGGAGCCATCAGTTGCCAATAGCTCCTTAGTTGGCTTTGGACTTCATGCCCACCTCTCCTGAACATACTGGCCATTTGTCTCACTTAATCTTGTGCATGCAGTCGCATCTCCTGGGAGGTCATTCGTGTAATTGCTCTGTTGTATCCAGAACACAGTTTTGCTGTGGTTTAACCACGGACTCTGGCCCTTATAATCTTTCTACCCTTTCTTGCTCATTGATCTCTGAGCCTTGAGAACAGTGGGTGTGACAGACAGCTTCCATTTACAGCTTGGAATTCCAGTCTCTCTTCTCTGCACAGTGACCAGTTGTAGGCCTTTCTGTTAAGTGTTATCTACTGCAAGAAAAGGCTTCTCTTATTATTGCTGAGAAATACAATAATAATGGGTGGGGTACGAAGATGCGTCTTTACAAATGTGTTTAGTTCTACATCTATCTAGCAGAATGATTGTAGAAGGTTCTTGCCGGGGGCCTGTGATCTATTGAACCATGAATTCTTGGCCCCTTTAATAGTGTCAGGAGTGAATTCCACCTTGTGGTCTTGCAGAGCAGGCTTTGAAAAATAAAGTGGCTGGTAACTCTCTGGGTTATTCATGCCACTGTGGCGCTAGTGAGCATGTCTTGCCAGGCCATCCTTGTATCTGATAGGGTTCATGACTGAATGCAACTATTGATTATTTTTCTCTTCTTGTAGCATAAACATCACTCCCAGTCTGTTAAAAGCTGCAGTACTGAACAAGCTTCCAAGCTTGCACCACTTTATTTTTCTACACTCAGTGTCTCAAGCATTGCTGTGTTCAGTCATAGGATCTTCCCATCACGTTCTAGAGAATAGACATGACCCTGTAATGTTTGGGAGTCTAGGGGACCCTGCTGATCAACAGTTCCAAAAGAGGCAGCTCATTGTTGGCACTGGTCGCTTTATTTGCTAGCCTATAATAGTGTGTAGGAGAGCATTGGTCCTCACATTACTCTTTCTGTATATGTGCGTGTTTTTGGAAACTTCTGTAGTAGCAGTTTTCCATGTGGCTTTTCAAAGGTCTTTTGTGCTGTCACACTTCCTAGTCCACC
Organism: Ellobius talpinus; assembly: GCA_001685095.1. Classification (NCBI taxonomy): domain Eukaryota; kingdom Metazoa; phylum Chordata; class Mammalia; order Rodentia; family Cricetidae; genus Ellobius; species Ellobius talpinus. The sequence continues at coordinate 15,090 of LOJH01003114.1, read as the reverse complement.
CTGCCTTCCCACCCCTCATGTTATTTCATCTTCCCTGCTCCACTTGTGTCTATTTCCCTAGCTGAAAGCCCTCTACCCTGATCTCTTGCTGGTTTGCTTATTCATAACGACCAACTAACTAACATTCTTACAATACAATGTAAAAGTCTTGCCATGCTCTGTGCACAATAAGGTTAACTCTTCTTGCTTTGTAGTAAGAAGGAACTGCTTGTTCATCCTGGCCTCCCAGAACAGAAATAACCACACAGAAATTGTATTAATTCAATCACTGCTTGGCCCACTAGCTCTAACTTCTTATTGGCTAACTTTTACATCTTAATTTAACCCATCTCCATTAATCTGTGTATCACCATGAGGTCGTGGCCTACCAGCAAAGTTTCAGTATGTCTATCTCTGGCCATGGTGGCTCCATGGCATCTCTCTGACTCCGCCCTTCTTTCTCCCAGCATTCAGTCCAGNTCTGCCCTATCAACAGGCCAAGGCAGTTTCTTTATTCATTAATGGTAATCACAAGCACACAGAGGAGACTCCCACATCATCACTTCTCACGAAAAACATCAGCATTTATGACCAAATTTACTTCTGTCATTTAGGTGAGGGGACTTATAGTCTCATCTCAGAGATTCCCAAGAGCTGAGAGATTATATAGGAAAAAAATTCAATTAACACTTTAATGAACCACCCATCTATTTAGCCCGTCATGTCCAATTAATCGCCGCTGCTCCTGCCATCCATATCTGTCACTCCATGTTCATGTCTTTGTTGCTTATCTAGGGCCATATGCCTCTGCCACTCGGGATTATAGACACTGAAACCATGGAACCCTTTTTAATGATGTAGTAGCCACACCATTTGTCATTCCCAGTCAGGAAACATTCATCTCTGAATGTTGCAAAGGAGAAATGTTCCTCCCACTTAGACATTTCTCTGCTGTCTTCGTAAACAACGTGTCTTATTATAGACCCAGTTTTTGGGCAGCCCTGGAGTAGATGAAACACTTGTACCTATATAATCACCTGCTGCTCTTTGCCATTCTCTGCCAGTTGAAATTACTTTCTGTATACGATGTAGGTTCTAGAACTGCAGCCACACTGAGTTCAGCACACCCTATGCCTACAGTTCAACGACTTGAGCAAGGAAGCTGTAGTAAGTAGTTGCACTTTGTAGTTGAGGAAGGAACACATGGAACTCTCAGGGGAGAGTGACCTGTGAGGACCGGTTGTCTCTTTCAAGATTAGGCTTTGCTATCATCCAAAAAAATTCTACGGGTAAAGGATAGAAGGGGGTTGTATTTCTCAAAACAGAATCAGCATGGCTACTGAAAAGGCCACGCAGTCAGACTCCTCCTGGGTGAGATTGGACTTGGCCTTTGGCAAAAGGAAGAAATATGATAGAAGTAAGTCTCCATGGATTTGGTTTTCAAGACTTAAGTTTTTACCTGGGCCCCCAGTGTTGAGCCCATGGGCCACCCCTCCTCCTGGGGTTCATCTTGAGGACAGTTTCTGGCCAGACATTTTGTTGCATTTTCTGGCTAAACAAACCTGTTTGTTCCTGGGCTCCCTCTGCCCCCCTGGTGGTTAGCTATAGGGCCATTGTTTACTCCATTTTGGGCGTGGTAATTTCCCACCTGCCTGGGGGGAATTCCATTGTGCAGCAGCTAGGTATATAAGGTTTTTCCTAAGCTTGACTAAATGACATTCGGCATTATTTCCTCACAAATGACCCAGGTCTCTTGTGTGTTCTTTTAATCTCCAGGCCCTTGCCTGGCTTGCAAGTGGTACAGTAGCAAGAACTGTGCCGTAAAGAGTAATGCGGGCGTTGCACCCCAGTTTGACGGCCCTACTCCTTTCTGTCTTCTTTATGGCCTTATCACAAGTGGCAAGGCTGTGCACTCACCTTGCTTCAGTATGCAAGTTGCATTACCCAATGCTTGAATGAAAAGATTTCATGATGGTAATGGGGAGACAGCTCTGTTGATAACCTCCCATGCCTCACAAACATGAGGATATGAGTTTGATCCCAACGATCCACATTTTCTCAAAAAAGGCTTTGTATGGTGGCATGTCTTCCTAATCCTTGCTTCAGGGGCAAATAGACAGGAGGATTCCAAGAGACTCATTGGCCAGCCAGTCTAGGCTACTTGTGGAATTTCAGGCCAGTGGAGATACCCTGCCTCAATAACCAAGGAGGATGATGAGGTAGTTTGGATGGAGATGGTCCCCATTAGCTAATAGGTACTATTAAGAGGTGTGGCTTCATTGGAAGAAGTGTGTCACTGGGGAAGTGGGGGCTTTGAGGTTTCATATATGCTCAAGCCATGTCCAGTTGACTTCCTGTTGCTTTCACCTTTTCCAGAACCATGACTACCTGTACACTGCATGTTATACCACGTTGATATGTAGAAGGAGGAGCTGCTTGTTCATCCCGGCCACCCAGAACCAAAGTAATCACACAGAAACTGTATTAATTAAAACACTGCTTGACCCATTAGCTCTAGCTTCTTATTGACTAACTCTTACATTTTAATTTAACCCATTGCTATTAATCTGTATATCACCATGAGGTTGTGGCCTACCAGCAAAGTTTCAGCATGTCTATGTCCGGTGGCAGATTCATGGTGTCTCCATGACTCCGCCCTTCTTTCTCCCAGTATTCAGTTCAGTTCTGCCCTATCAACAGGACACGCAGTTTCTTTATTCGTTAATGGTAATCACAGCACACAGAGGGGACTCCCAAATAACCGATAATGGACTAAACCTCTAAAACTGTATGCTATCTCATTAAATGCTTTCCTTTATAAGAGTTGCTGTGGCCATGGCGTCTCTTCATAGCAATAGAAACCTAAGACAGATGGCAATTGAGAAACAACATCTGGGGTAGTCCTCTGGCCTCTGCACGTATTCACACCAGTACACTCACACACACACACGTGTGAGAATGAGCAGAAATGCATTCATAGACCCATACATATTTGCGTGCATGCATGCACTCACACACATTAACACACCTCTACACATGCACACACACATTCACAGACACACACCCACACATAAATGCACACATACACAGACTTTCTTTCACACACATAAACATGCACTCATAAACAAAGCAAGCTTTCATGTGAGAAGTTAAAATATACTTCAAGGTGATTTTTGCATAATAAGATATTTTCAGAGGCACTATGGAAAGTATTGCCTCTCTGACTTGTAAACTCAAGTTAAGAGTGTTGGGCCCTGAACCCCCCTTTTTCTTCAAAATCTCCAGGGTTGTCAGACTACACCTCAGTTCTTACAGGCTTCATCTATGATCACACACAATGACAAGGACACATGACACCTGCTTTTTATCCCACCACCCCACTTTGAAAGAAAGCTGGCTTGAAGTATCACACTCACTTCTTGTTACTATTGTGCCTTAGTATTAGGATATTGAGACATGTCCCCTCACACATTAACACTCACCAAGGCATTTGAAATAGATTTGAGTGAAGGTATTCAAAACCTATATTCATATTAATGAATATTTTAATATAATTTCAATAACTTAATTTTAAACAAAGAATTAGTTTCTGAATGTTAATTTAAAAGTTATTAACTCTTCTGAGTTTGAGGCCAGCCTGGTCTACAGAGTGAGTTCCAAGCCAGCCAGGGCTACCCAGAGAAACCCTGTCTCATAAAAAACAACAACAAAAAATAAGTTATTGACTGTTGTCGAATATTTGTTTACATTGTGTGAAGATGTGTCACTGTGACTGGTTTAAGAGAGAGCTGAATGGAGACTAGCTAGGCAAGAGAGAATAGGTGGGACTCCTGAGCAGAGAGAGAAGCTGAAGAAGAATCTGAGGTATAGGGGAGATGCTAGTGAGATGTGCACCAACTTGGACACGCAGAATGGAGGATAGGTGGGAAAAAAAAGCCACAGGGTGGAATGCAGATTAATAGAAGCAGGTCAATTTAAGTTAGAAGATCTAGTTGGGGACAAGCCTGAGCTAAAAACCAAGTTTCATAATTAATAAGAAGTCTCTATGTCATTATTTGGGAGCTGGAGTTCCCAAAAGAAAGTCAAACTACAATTCACTTTACACATTATATAATTTTTTAATACAAAAATTCTTAGAACTTGTATATACTAAAGTCATATATCTACAACCAATCTATATCCCCAGGCAAGCTGGCTGAAGTGCGTTCCCCAGTAAAACTGGGATGGGGCTGTGTCACGGGGGAGTTTGGGGTATGGGAAAAGTAGCAGGTATTGAACAAAGAGGCACTTTCTGGAAAACCCCCTCAGGCTTCCTCTGTGGCTCAGTTTGTGCTTTCTGTGGGGCAAAAGATGGCAGCTACCTATGGTCTAATTAGCTTCTCGGCATTGCTAGGCAGTGTGTGCCTGGTGCTTTAGTACAACATTTTTGTTTGTTTTTTAATTCAAGGGTTGCTTCTCTCAGCTGATTCTGTTTCCAAACGACATTGCCATGATGTCCTTCATCAGAGACCAGGGAGCGTAATGAATTTGCGGTTGTGAGCAAACACGGTTGTGGAGGTGAAGCAGGTGCCAAGAACACAGACTGCACACCGAAGCCCAAAGTGCACGCCTTGTCGCAGTTACCCACGCGTCTGTGATGTCTTGGCTTCTTCACACACACCCCCTTAGCGTGAACAATTATCAGCTATTAGAATTTGTAGGCAGCTGCGGCGCTAAAAAATAATAATAAAAATAAAACTCCAGCTCATAATATCTAATATTTTACAAACATTCTCTTACCTGGTTTGCCTCATGATGATTCCAAGATGCGTCCCTTCTGGTCCAATTTGCACAACCTGGAACCAAGGGGCCCATTTGGCTTCATGTCATCTTTCTTTTGGCTCACAGTCTCATTGCACAACATACCACTGACTCCACATTTGGAGGAGAGAAATCGTGCTGCCAGCTTCTGCTAATAACACTATATCTCTCTGCCACTGACTGCTAATTATCCTCCATACAGAACTGGGGAATTGCAGAGATGATCCACAGTTTTATAAACATTTTTTTTTTAAAAGCTAGCACTTTCCTTTTTTTAAAATAACAAAATTAAGCTTTGGGGAAGAAAATTGGTTTTGACCCAAATTTGATGCTAAAATCATTTGCCTGGAAAAGTCAGTGTGTTCTCATACAGTGTAATGCTGGACACCACGGCCAGGTTCCTCAGCGGATAGGACATTGTCTCCTTTCTGTCTCACCAACCTTCCATTTTCCCGTGGTGCCTGTTTCAACTACTTCAGAATGTTCTAGCTCTGTTTCCGGTGCTGCTGGGTACAGGCACAGCTTAGGGAAGAAAGGGCTTATTTCAGTTCACAGTCCCAGATTAGAGTCTGCCCTGTAGCTTGAACGTCAACACAGGAACCTCTCTGGGGACCCGAGGACAGCTGGACTCACGGAGCCTATGGCCCCTTTTCTTTGGAGGGATAGAGGGTCATCGGAGCCCAGGTCCTTACTTGGTCCTCCCCCCTCCTTCGCGCTCACACATGTTGGTCCAAGTTTCCCCTCTGTTCCTGTCACAGACCTGTCCTGCTCAGATCCGTGTCTTTTTCTGGAACCAAGAGGGAGCCTCTTTAGAGCTATCCTCCAAACGAGTCGGATGCGGGCCTCTGACTTGAGTCCTGGGTCCCGTTTTCCTTGCATCTGCATCTCTTTCTCCATAATAAACTGAATAAAGATTAAACTCTTTAACATTTGTCTCAGTGAATGTGGGGAGGACCAAGCTGTCCATTCTTGTATCCAAATTAAACCCAGAGTCTTTGCTACGGTTATAAACAACCACAAACAGTGGAAAAACATAGAGCAGGCTCTTCAGAGACCCCACAGAAAAGTAATTTTGAACATCCTTTACCGGGTACATGGAGGACACCAGCAACATGGGAGCATGCTTCCACTGGGTACACGGAGGAGACCAGCAACATGGGAGCATGCTTCCACTGGGTACACGGAGGATACCAGTATCATCTGAACCTGTTTTTACCAGGTACACTGAGGACACCAGTATCACCTGTGTGTAGAGAACATTTATTTATTAAAAGCACATTTTGAGAAATGACCATAACCTTATTTTAAAATTTTCCCTTAGAAATTGTTCAGTTTAATTAAAGAACCAAGCAGCTACTTTCTAGCATGTTCTTTTAATTAGTTACATAACATGCAGCCTTGGTGAGTTACTCACTCCTCGGCTTTGGATTCTGTTCTAGCTTGGCCCAGTCTCACATCCACAAACAAGGCTTCCCGACTTAATAATGTGTTTATGCACTTTCTGCTCACATCCCGTTTCCCTGTACTTGTTTTCCGAGTTGTCCATTGCTGTGTGAATCTGTTTGGTTGCGCATCCTGTGTGCTGCGAGAGACAGCCAACAGGGCTCATTGGGACTGCAGTCTCCTCTTAGGAACTGTTTTCGTTGTGCTAGGCAAAGCTGGGGGTGGCACTCAGGAAAGGGGGTGGAGGCAGGAGAGGGGTCAAGGACACCACAAGAATGGCCCTCAGAATCAACTAAGTAGGATCACAGAGAGTCACAGAGGATCACAGAGCTGTAAGCTTGGAGCCTGCCTGGGTCTAAGCTGGGTCCTCTGCATATTCACTGTGGTTGTATAGTTGGTGTTCCTATGGGACTCCTAACAATGGGAGTGGGGCTGTCTCTGACTCTTTTGCCTGCTCTTCAGACACTTTTCCTCCTACCAGGTGGCCTCATCCAGTCTTGATATGAGGGTTTATGCCTGGTCTTCTTGTAACTTGTTATGCCGTGCTTGGTTGAGCCCAGTAATATTCCTGCTCTTTTCTGAAGGGAAAGGGAGGAGGAGTACTTGGGGAGGGGGAGAAGTGGGGAGTAGGTAGGAGGAAAGTGACAGAGAGGAGTAGAGAGGGGGTAAACTGAGGTTGGGATGTGATACATGAAAGAAGAATTTAAAAACAAACCCTCTTGTCTTGTGTTCTTTGATGACATAAATTTCACCTGCAGCTAAATGTTTTTTTTTTAAACCAGTGCTTATTGGCCTAATGATGTGTTTCAGGAGTTAGTCTTTGAAAATATTTGATGAGACTCTCTGGGGCTTTTGGTAGGTAGATTGACAGCAGTTCTTCAAGGCTCATATTTCGCTGAGACATTTGGACATGAACTCCACTGTAAAACAAGCCAGTCCAGACAACTCTTGTCATCTTCTGTCTTTCTCTTTTTAAATTTTTTTAAAAACTGATCCTTTGTGAATTTCACATCATGCATCCCAATCCCACTCATCTCCGTGTCCCTTCTCATCCATACTTTGCCCTTACAGCCTCCCCACCTCCCAAAACAGAACAAAGTTTAAAAGAAAAACCAAAAAACCAACCACAACCAGCCAACCAACCACAACCAACCACAACCAACCAACCACACCAACCAACCACACCAACCAACCAACCACAACCAACCAACCAACCACAACCAACCAACCACAACCAACCAACCAACCACAACCAACCA
>LOJH01003113.1:18428-40089 GCA_001685095.1 Ellobius talpinus | reverse complement strand
CAGGAAGATTCTAACCCACGTCCATCTTGGGCCGGAGCTTCATGGCGTCTGCCTAACTCTGCTTTCTTTCTCCCACAATTCTATTCTGTCTTCCCCACCCACCTATGTTCTGACCTATCAGGCCAAGCAGTTTTCTTTATTAATTAACCAATTGAAGCAACAGATAGAAGACACTCCTACATCACAACCCAACAAAGATTTACAGTAACAAGTGCTGAACGTGGTGTGGATAGTAAGAAAATCCTTGTCTTCCATGCACTGGCTTTATGAAAAAAAAGTGGAAGAGATTCTTCAAGGACTAAAATAGACTGGCATATATTAAATCCCACTACTGGTTTTATATCTGAATATGCTGAAAGGCCATCTGGATGCCATCTCCAAGGCACAATAACCACAAAATGTAAACTCATTTAAGTGTCCGGCAAATGATGAGTTCGTGAAGAAAACACTACATACACACAGCTGAAAACTGTGACAGAATGGAATCTCTCCCTTCCCAGCACAAAGGTAGAACTGGAGATCATATCAAGGGAAATAAGTCAGGCAAAAAGAAAAACACCACATAATTTCACACAGGGGTTAAGAGCTGACCTTACAGCTCTGTAGAGTAGGATGCTAGTTAGCAGACACAAAGGAGAGTAAGGGGAGAAAGAAAAAATGGGAAATTGGGTCAACAGGAACTAACAATTACAAGGAAGAAATTCTGATGTGCTGTTTCATACTGAAGCAACTGAAAACAGCATTATATAATTTTAACCCCAGAAGAGTTTCAACATAAAGGATTGGTACTTGTTTGAAGAGATGAATATGTTTAACCAGATTTAAATATTATCCAATGTATGCATGTATTGAAACATTATGCAGCTCCCCATTGCACACATATATACTTATATGATGTATGTGTATATTTGTATGTGTGTATGTATGTATATACATGCTTTTTATGTTTTAAATATGAGTTAAATTTTGTTTTTATAGCTTGAAAATTCATACATGTGTATTGTGTTATTATTAGATCCCCCCATTTCCTCCTCTAGTGTCCCACCATTTTCCCCTCCTAACTTCACGTGCTCTTTGTTTTAAACCCTGTCTTAGTGCTTCTATTGCTGTGATAAAACATCCTGACCAAAGGCAACCTGGAGCGGAACATCTTACTCGCCTAAGAAACAGTCCAACAGAGGGAAGTCGGGGCAGGAACCTGTGGGCAGGAGCTGATGCAGAGGCCCTGGAGGAATGCTGCTGACGGGCTTGCTTCCTCTGGCTTGCTCAGGCTGCTTTCTTATTTGCCTGCCCAGGACCAGCTGCAGAGGTTGCACTACCCACAATGAGCTGTTGTTTTAAAATGCACTACAGACTTTCCTACAGGCAAATTCACTCATTTAAACCCACACTACAGACTTTACTACAGGCAAATCTTATGGAGGCATTTTCTCAATTCAGACTCTCTCCTCCCAAGTAACCTTAATGTGTGTCAAATTCAAATTGATAATAAATTAGCTAGGGCAAGTCCTGAGTCCATGTAGTGCTGTGTGGGGGACCATCTACTGGAGCATGGGTACTTCTCCGGGGTCACATTCCTGATGAAAATTGCCTCTGCTTCCCCCAGACGCCATAGCTGGCACCTCCTGTGGGTGTGGAATTCATGAGCCCCCGCCCCATTCACTCTGGGATTTTTGCATGGCCTGATCTTGTGCAGGTCTTGTTCATCAGTTGCAGACACTGTGGGTTCCTGTGTGCAGCATCACAGGAGCTGTGATGTCTGGCAAATACTATTTTCCCATAGATGTCCACTACCATTGGCTCTTGCAGTCTTTCTGGCCACTCTTCTCCAATGATTTCTGAGTCTCAGCAGGGAGAAGGGTAATTAGATGTCCAATCTAGATAAGCTCTCAACACCCTTATTCTCTGTACATTGGCCAGTTGTGGATCTCTCTATTAATTGCCATCTACTAGAAAGGAATCTCTGATGAGGTTTGAGAGGTGTGCTAATCTGAGAGTGGTAGTGTTATTCAAAGTCCATGTAGCATAATATTAAATTCTCCTGTAGGGCCAATGACCTCACCTGACAGGAATATTTGGTCTAGTTAGTGGTAAAAGGCATGAGTTCTCTCTTGTGAAACAAGCTTTAAATCCAACCAGGAAGTGGTTGGTCATTCACACGTTTGTGCCACTATTGCATCAGTGGGCGTGTCTTGCCAGGATGGTTGTTATTGAAGCTCCCAGTATTAATAGCTGGGTAAGGCCGTTGATTGCTTTTCTACTCCATTTGCATGCATAGAAACTTCCAGCACTGGGAAAGCAAGGCAGAAGGAGCAAACCTTCATTAGGATCAGCTTAATTTATTCATGTTCTGTGACATATCTTCAGCAACACGGTCTTAACATCAGGCTCTGCAGGGTAACCAAGAAATATTGGGTAGAGGTGTTTATGGGACCCTGCTGGCCAACAAAGAGGTAACCCATTCCTGGGACTGGGCCTTTTATTTGATAGCCTATGACTTCTAGGGGAGGTGTTGTCCTCTAGAAACTCTATTTAAATGTGTGTGTGTGTGTGTGTGTGTGTGTGTGTGTGTGTGTGTGTTGGATTTCTGAGATAGGTTTTCTCTGTATAGCCCTGGCTGTCCTGGAACTCACTCTGTAGACCAGGCTGGCCTCTGACTCAGAGATCTGCCTGCCTCTGTCTCCCAAATGCTAGGACTAAAGGTGTGCGCCACCACCTCCAGGTGTGTGTAATTGTAAAGGAAGTTTCTGCACTACTTGTTTATATAGTAATGGGTTTCCATATGGCATTTTCAAAAGGCCTTCAGTGTTATTCCTCCTCATACTCCCTTCTCTAGCCTGCCCTACCACCCCAACCCCATTTAACCCATCCTATTCCATTCTTCTGCTTTTCCCATTCATATCACCTGTGTTCTTTACCTCTTCCTTTTAATCCCCCCCAACTTGTTTCCTACTGTGATGGCTGCTCTTGGTTTTCAACTGGACCACATCTGGAATTAGCTAAAATCCAAATGGCTGGGCACACCTGTGTAGGATTTTTCTTAATTAAATCATTTGAAGACATGCTTCTAATCTGGATTTTGAGGTGGTACTTAGAAGATCAAGGAGACAATCCCAGAAAAGAATGTTCCTCTCCTAAGGTTGTATGTGCCTCTGCTACTGTTACTGCACGGTGGCATTTGGACACCTGGCTGGGCCAACCAGGCTGACCAGCTCATTCCTCTCCCCCACCTCACAAATCCTTCAAAGCCTCCAGGCAGGTAGCTCGATGGCATCCTATTTCCTGGGACCTTTCCTGCAAGATGAAGTTTTGCTCCCTCACTCACCCCACTTTAAGTCTCTCAAATTCACATTCTGTGGTTTGCAGATTTCAGTCTTGAGGCGAGAACTCTAAAGCTACTGACTCAAGGCAGCTTTGTTGGCCCTCGAGTCTTCCATGCCCCTGATTACGCTGAGAAATTTCCATCATTCTCAGCCATAGCCCCAAATTCCCATATCGACATACAGGTACACAGACACTGTTTTTTCCAGAAGGCCCTGACTCCTCACTTGGGCTGAGAAGATAATAAAAAGAAAAAAAAAAAGCCTGGACCTTCTGCAGCTCCGCAGCTCTCTCCTTTAGCCATCTTGTTTTCAGCTTTTACAACACCTTGGTCCAGATTCCAAAGACGTCTGAAGGTTCACTGTGCTGGACCTGAAAATGCTGTGGAATCCGGGAACACCTTTATGAGTATTCCCAAGAAACAATGATCCTCACAGAACATCACCCACCGCAAAGGAGAGTCATTATCTACGACAGTGTGGTTGCGATGCCCAGAGTTTTAGGGCGAAAGCCCTGGTTCCATCTCTATCCATCTCTTGAGGCTAAGTTTTTAGGCTACCATTCTAGTATGCCAGCTAAAGATGAGTAGTGGGGGCTTGGGAGGATGGTGCAGTGGATAAGGTGTGTGTCAAACAGTTGTGAGGACCAGAGCCTGTAACCCAAGTGTGTGGAAGGCAAACACAGGATCCTTGAAGGGACAATTCTAGCTGGACTAGCCAGAATTGACAAGCTCAGAAGCATCCGACTCAATGAAGTAGAGAGTAATCAAGGAAGAGAACTTTGGTAGTTTGAATGCTAAATGTCCCCCTCTGGTTGCTGGCACTGAAGTACTGGTTCCTCAGTTGGTGGCACAGACTGGGTAGGTTTAGGGGGGTGTGGCCTTGCTGGAGGAAAGGTGTCACTGGGGACAAGCTCTGGGACTGTAAAGACTTGTATCATTTCTAGTTTGCACTCTCTGCTTTGTGTGGTTTAAGAGGTGAATTCTCAGCGTCTGCTCCCACTGCCACGCCTGCTGGCTACTACCCTGACTCCACTGTCACGCAGTCTAACCCTCCGAAACTGTAGCACACATAATCTTTATTCACTTAATGACTTTGGCCATGTTTTATAACAGAAAGAAAAAATAATTAATACAACACACAGTGGGCCCTCGCATGGATATGCAATCATGTGTTCATGATTACACATCAGTGTACACGTGAGAACATGTGCATACATGTAGACATAGTACTGGCTTGAAAGGGCTCAGGATGCCTATCCCCACCATGACCAAGTTCTCTGTATGTGCCAAAAAAGTCAGTAATGGGTACCAGGAAAAAAAGCCATGCCTATGTTAGAGATTCCAAAGCTTATTAGACCTTTGTGACTGTGGTGAGCTGGGATATGGCTGACTCAGAGCTGTTCTAGATTGCTTATTATTGCTGAGATCAAGCATCATGACCAAAAGCAACCCAGGGAGAAAAGGGGTTTATATGGCTTATACATCACAATCATTGTCCACTATGAAGGGAAGCAAGGGCAGGAACCTGGAGGCAGGAACTGAAGCATCAGCCAGGAAGGGGCTGCCTACTGACCTACTCCTCATGGCTTGCTCAGCCTGCTTTCCTGAATACCCCAGGACCACCTATTCAGGGGTGGCACCTATCGAGGGGTGGCCCTGCCCACAGTAGGCTGGGATCACTCATATCAGTCATTAGAATATGCCTCCCCACTCCACTCTCAGACTGGCCTACAGGCCGGGCGGATGGTACCCTTTCCTCAGGTTGCCTACAGGCTGGGCGGATGGTACCCTTTCCCCAGCTTGACCTTGCTTTGCATCAAGTTGTTGAAAACAAAAATGACAAACCACCACCACTACCAAGCCTCTAACTAGTACAAGAGCAAATTATCTTGGGTTAGCTTTAGTCACAATAATTAATTGTTCATCCATGTTTTATGCTTTTGACTATTGTGTGAAACCTTTAGTGTATTAGTTTAACATGCCACTAGCTTACACCAACCAAAAAGCTAAGCATGTTGCCATATGGAATCTAAAACCTGCAGCAGAGATTTTCTCACTACACTATAACCTGCTGTTTCTATAAATATATTTTTAAAAATGTTTTCATCTATGACTTCCTTTTGTTCTGTAGCTATAAAAACTTATGAAACTATCACTGGTAGGCAGGAGGTTAGCTATGGTTGGGACTGATCAACAGCTGCTTTCCCCAGACAGAACACAAAGAACAGTAATTGTGTCTTCTTGGGATCCTGAAATAGGATGGTATAAAATTAATGGTGGTGGTCAACTGATGGACGACACAGAAACGGTGGTGGTGGTGATGGTGAGGTTCAGAGGAGCCAGTTTAGGGCTCCCAAAACAGGATGCAAAGAATAACAGGTGTTAGTGGTCCATGCTAGCTAGTCCACATCTAAGTAATTTCAAGACTTTCTCTCCAGGAAGCACATAAGTTTTCTTTAATGAAAGTGTCGATTTTACTGGTACTCAAAACTCTATCATGTTACTGCATCTTTTACATCTACTGAGAGCAGATGGAATTATGTGTAAAATACACTTCCAAGAAAAGTATGAAGTCACATGCCTGCTAGGGGCGAGGTCCCTGCTGCTCAGTTCAGCCCACATTTTCCCTAATGAGTGTTTGTGCTTCTGCTTGCTAAAAGTCAACTTTCGACTGCCTGCTATCTGCTTTGGATTCTCTTTTGGGAGCCCGAGGAGAGAGTGCAGTTGAGGTGAAGACAGGACACTGAAGACCTGCCTGTAACATTACCACACTGGAAACGTTTGGGGCAGCCTGAGTCTAGTTTTCTCCAGAATAAACTAACTCTTACTCCCTCTGAGATGAGACTTTGCACCAACAAGGTAAATGGTAGGTGAGAGATATTTAACCAGCCCCATCCATGTCCCTGGTTAGCACAGCATGCCCAGGAAGTGCCAGCCTTGCCTGTCATCATTCCCTGCAGACTGCATGCCTGGGAGGCTCCAGACTTCCCTGGTGAACACTGCACACTGGGAAGGCTCTGATCCAGTGTCCTGGTGAGATCAGTGGACCTGTGAGGCTCAGCTCAGCTCAATAGGGTAAGTGTGCGCTTCCACAGGCTTCAGTCGCCACTCCACTGGGGTTGCCTTGCTGAGTGAGCACAGCTTGCCTGTCGCTCTGGTAAAATCAGTGCCTACCTGAGGTTTCAGTCCCGTGCATCCCACCCCACGGTGATCACCTGGTACCCTGTATGTAACAAGAGTATTTGCTCTGACAACGTAAGAGTGAGTTAAAAAAAGAAATAAATCCAGCCAAGAGCCTTACTCCAGATGAGCAAAAGCACAAATAACATGAAAACTAAGGCCCCTTAACACCTCCAGAACTTCAGGTCCACAGCAATGGCTTCCAGGGAAGCAATTAGATGCAATCCTAGAAAACGAACTTAAAAAGACTGGAAGAATGCTCAAAGAACTCAAAGACAAAAGTACACTCTTGAAAGAATTCCAAGAGCTGAAGGCATATGAAAGAACTCACTAAGGAGATGGAGTAGCCGAGATAAACCGAACTGCTCACAGGAAATGGAAAAGACTAAGTCAAATAAAATATCCTGTGGACAGCCTCACCAGTACTACAGATCACGGAGGGGCCAGAATTCCTGAGCTCAAAGACAAGGTAGAGGAACTGGGACATTCCAACAGGTCAAAAACATTAACCAGTGTGGGCTGGGTTTTTAAGGTATTTGCAACACAGCAAAAAGATCAAATCTAAGATCGTGGATATTAACAAATGTGAAGAGTTCCCTTCCAAAAGCAAAAAATGTTTTCAATGAAAACATAGCAGAAGATTTCCTTTACTTGGGCAAAGGGTTGCCTCTGTAGACACAGGAGATATTTAGAAGATCAAGCAGACAATCCCAGAAAAGAATTTCTGTAATTAAAATTAGAACAAAGAGAATATATTGATGGAAATTTAAGAAAGCACAAAATATATTGAAAGTAGGAAGAAATAATCATCAAAGCCACGTATGAAGATAGGACCTTCAGGACAGATGTATGAAGACAGGGCCTTCAGGAGAGATGTATGAAGATAGGACCTTCAGGAGAGATGTATGAAGACAGGGCCTTCAGGACAGACGTATGAAGGCAGGGCCTTCAGGACAGACGTATGAAGACAGGACCCTTCAGGACAGATGTATGAAGAAAGGGCCTTCAGGACAGATGTATGAAGGCAGGGCCTTCAGGACAGATGTATGAAGACAGGACCCTTCAGGACAGATGTATGAAGACAGGGCCTTCAGGACAGATGTATGAAGACAGGGCCTTCAGGACAGATGTATGAAGGCAGGACCTTCAGGACGACATCTTAACAGAGACGTTAAAGGCTGCATCTTGGCATGATGTCTTTCAAGTTTAAAAAAAAACAACTGTCTACCGCATCTACGCCAGCAAAGCTATCAGTCGCAGCTGGAAGAGAAAGGAACCTTCCATAACAAAAACAGGCTGCAGGAATTAGCTAAACCTGCTCTGTAAAAGATACCTGAAGAAATCTTTGGACTAAATAGAAAGACAAACATGTCCACCAGACCTTGTAAACCATTTGAGATGAATGTTAAGCAATAGAGGAATAAGAAACACCAAATTCTACAAAATTAACAAGATGACGGAACATAAATATACATCACTGGACAATCACTCTAAATTAACACTGAAAAGAAACAGATCAATAGAGTATTATAATGCAAGACCCATCCTGTTTTATTTATTTTTTTGTCTTTGAGAACCTTACTTCATCTTAAAGGACAGATAAGACAGATGCTACCCTAGGGGGACAGGATAGAAAGATGTATTAAAAGCAAATGGGAGCAGGAGGCAAACAGGAATCACTGTTTTAATATCTTGACAAAACAGACTTTAAACACGGAAGAGATAAAGCCGGCCACTTATTAAGTAAACAATCCACCAAGAAGACATTATAATCCTAGATTATAATGTATATAATCTAGGATATAATATATAATATATATTATAATATATATATCATATAAATATAGATATCAAGTGTGGGTCTCTCTAATTTCAAAAAACCGATTCTCGTTAATGGTAAAGTCAGCAGCGGAAGATTGTGATAGCCCATTCTAATCCACTGATGGATCATTCAGGCAAAAGGAAAACAGAACATATGAATTAAATGAGCTCATAGAGCAGATGGGTTTAACAGACACCTATCTAGCATTCCACCTGAACACTGCAGAGTTCACATTTCCCCAGGAGCCCACAGAACTGTATCTAAAACGCATCATCTATTAGGACAGAAAGTGTGTCTTAAATACAGGGAAACTGAAAAAGCTCCTAAATTCTATCTGTCCACAATGGACTGATAAAGCTGCAAATCAGCAGCAAGAGGAACTACAGAACAGTCACAAACTCATGGAGACTGTGACACCACTGAGTGATGATGGATTGCTCAATGATGAAGAAATTAAGAAAAGAATCCAGAAGTTCCTAAAAATAGAAGAAAATGAAAATGCAACAACAAACCCCCTAATGACATACCCTAGGGACGTGGAAAAACCAGAAAGGCTGAACTAAAAATCAGGTCGAAATAAACAATTAAATCAGAGCAGAAAGTAATGAAATGGAAATGAAAAATATCCAGAATTAATGAAACAAGATAATTGTTTGATAAGTTAAATAAGATTAAATTTGCCAAAAGCATGAGAGAAGACCCAGATTAATAAAATTAGAGATGAAAAGTGAGCCATTATGATAGATACAAATGAAATTCAGAAATTATGAGAAATCTTAGATACATATAATATATATCTATATATATTCTGCTAATTTGGGAAAATCTAAAAAGGGATGACCATTATAGACACCAAAGCTGCATAAAGACACAATGAAAGATAAAACTGTAGACCAATGTACTTGGTGAAAATAAATCCAAAATAGCTTCAGAAAACATCAATCATTTTAGAAAGAATATTGCAGGAGAGCAATATTAAAATGTACAGATCATTGTCATAATGAAACTCACTATTACATATAACCAATATATGACATTTAATCTTTTAATCTACTGGGTTTTTTGAGACAGGGGTTCTCTGTAATCTACTGGTTTTAACGTACTGGTGACACAGCTTTCCATTGTGATTACCACATTTGATTATAAATCATATTATAGAAAGAACAATTTGCCAGCTTGCTGAAGCATGTTATTAGAGTCTGAGGTTCGCTGCCTGCTGCCTGGTACAAGAAAAAGAAATTAAACAATTCTGGCCAAAGTTTGTCAGAAAAAAAAACATTGTTACAACACACAGGGGTGTGGGGGGAGTCAGGAAGAACTCATGTGGATATGTAGATGATCTGTATTGTAATGAGAAGGGATTCTTTGGTAGGAATCCCTGAGTCCATTATACATCAAGGGCTGTAGGAAGTTAAGGCCTCCCAGGCCAAGAGGGCTACCTGGTGCTATCAGAGGTCCTGAGCGTACCTAGCCAATGAGGGGAGACCACACAATGTCAGCGGATCAGAATGCCTGGGTGCTGGGAGGGTATACAAGGTTCTGGCTGCTGTATCCCTTTCACCAGATTCCCAACGTCTGTGTTGCTGATGTCACGCCTTCTCACCCCCTCCCCCAAGGGAGACGTTAGGGCCCAGCTACAATGGGCAATGTCCTGATACTTGTGGAAAGTTCCAAGAAGCACCCTTGAGGGGGATAAAGGGCAAATTTGTCCTATATTCAGTGAATTTTAACCTTATCTTTACTAGTGCAGCCAAATCCACATTGTAATTACATCACATGGCCACAAGATGACAACATGTCAACGTGATTTCAGGAAGATGACTATAATTTTTTTGGGGTGGGGAGGTTGCCTGTAAACCACTAATTGATTTAACTTTGTCTTTCCCCTATCCTTTGGTGCTTGATAAATTTAGAATATGTCAGACTTTCTGTCAATTAGAAGAGTTGTGATGTCACTAAGGGATAGGAATTTAACTCCATTTATTACAGTAATTCTCAAAATGTCTGGTCTATAAAGAGTATTTTCTAAAGTAATTTGGCTTGAATAAAAGGATTTCCTCAGATCACATTCATTAATATTTTGGGTATAATTAATCCCCACTATCCACAATATTTGCTGAAATAGAAGTTAGTGAACACTTGAAACGTGTAATTCTTTTTGTCAAGGAACAGGACCATTACTGTAGTATTAAAAACCTTTAATATACATGCAGCAAATATAGTACATCAAGGCAACAAATTAGACATGGAAAGATAGACATAACCCAGCATTCTCCGCAGGGTTCTGAAAATAAAGACTACCAGTGAAAATACACATGGAAGGGTAGACATAACCCAACATTCTTTGCGGGGTTCTGAAAATGAAGACTACCAGTGAAAATGAACGAATGAGACACACGCTGTTTATTCATGCAAACATTTATAAACTGCCCTAGCTTGAAATGAACTGCAGAAACCTGGATTCCATAGCAGCGGATGGATCTGAGACAAGGGCTCCGGGCATGGAGGCATCCTCAGGTGTCAGTCTACAGTGTGCAGCAGGGTTACCTGGGTTACCTGCACAAGCTAGTGTTTCTGTCAGACAAATCTGAGAAAGTGTACCAGTTAGGGAATCTTGTATTCCCTTCTACTTTATAAAAAAATGTATGAAAAGATCTTAACAAGGTTTTAATATATGAAAGAATCATAAATGTCAGGTGATAGCAGTCATGATGATAAAGCATTAAACATTCTGATAGTTCTTAGGAAGGTAGAGGTGTGCCCATGGCCGGCCTAAAATTCCCAAAGTTCTCCTGACTATCTGTTTCCTCATGTACCCTTCCTCAGGCGCCGTGGTCTTCATTTGTTATCCCTCACACTAATTAAAAGCAGCTTTGGACACTATTTTTTTTGACAGGGTTTCTCTGTGTAATAGCATGGGTTGTCCTGGACCTAGCTCTGTAGACCGGGCTGGCCTCGAACTCACAGAGATCCGCCTGCCTCTGTCTCCCAAGTGCACCACTACAGCCTGACTGTCTTAATGCAGTGTACATTTTTAAAGAATGTATGCATTTGTACAAGTAGTAAAGCCTTCAGCTTTAGGAAGAAAAGTCTCAGTGTGTTCTGATACATCCAACACAAAGTCTGTCATGAGCTTCCAGGCCTCCTTTGCCCCAGAAATAACTGTCTGTACTGCGTCACTGCAGGAATGGTCACATCACTATTAATTACTTTACATCAGGAGACTAAGCACCGAGCATTTCCAAGGACTCCCTATGCTTTGGACACAAGGAACGGCCATTGAGTTCAGCTCTCCTCAGACAGCTTTCTAGGAGGAGCCACTCCCTACATGTCACAGCTGCTAGGTTTAAATGTAAAAATTAACAAACAGAAATGCCACATGAAGTCCCCAGTAAGGATTGTGACTTCTTGTAAACAACATAGAAAACTTCTTTGGCACACTGTTTTCCTCATCTCACGCACTATAGAAAATATACTTCATTCATTTTCAGTATGCTGGAATTTTTAGGGACATGTGTAGCTGTTTCAAAAACTGCAGATTTGGAAACACGGCTGTTAAAAAAAAGCACTTTTCCCACAGACGTACAGACTTTTTAAACACTAAGACCAGTTTAAAAATGAGGTTGTGGTATAATGGTAAATGGTGCGAAACATCCACGATACAATTCTGCACACAGGGCAGACAGCATTGTAGCTCTAACACATGTTCACAGTCAGGTATGCTGGTCATGTATGAGCTCTTCATTTAAAAGCTTCTCTAATCCTTAAACTCGAAAGTTGTGATGTCAGTAACACCTTTCCAACATTTGTTCTGCTTTTTGGAGTGTTTCCAACTTCTCAGGCACACCTGATCACATTTAAAAATCGGTAATTTCAAAAGAAAATCCTGAGAAAGTAAGTCTAAGAAATGGATTTGTTTTTTTAGATATAAAATGCTTTTCCTAAGTCAGCAAATGCCTAAAAAGGTACATATCTACAAAATTTATGAAATGCTAAAAGTTGGTACCAAATGATAAATGATAAAAGAAAAACTAAAAGAGCCATTGTGCCACTGTGGCTGAGAGCCTTCTCCGGTACAGACGTATCACGGGACATTGGAACTTAGAAAATACTTAATTGAAATTAGTCAGTTTTCTTCTGTGCAAATTTAACCACCAAATAAAGGAGTGAAAGAAAACACTCATTTTAAGTCTCGAATAAAACCCGAGCTCAACTTCTGCACACCAAGAAGCATTTAAACAAATTTATAAAAATCAGTTGAGTAATAACTTTGTACAGTTTACAATGGATTCAAACAATCTTTGTTTCTTTAAAGCCTATTCAATTTTAAACATCTTCACTGAGAAATGTAAGATTTTACAAAGAAAAATAGCAGGCCTACTATGCTTTTCCCTCAGACTTTACACAGGCTGGGCTGAAATCCCCAAACAACAGAATGCCACGCATGTACCAGAATAATATAAAATTTCAAAGATATCTCCCCGAGCAGCCAAACTTATGGAAACTGAATATTTACAATACAGAAACTTTGGGCTTTTATGTAGTCTTTCAGGATGGAGTCAGGCCTGGACTCGCCATCTCGGCTGCGGGGCTTGCAAGGCAGTCATTGGATTTTAGGCTCGTTAGGGACTTGTAGCTTGCCACTGATGTTAGTGACCCACAGAGACCAAGCAGTG
This sequence comes from Ellobius talpinus, assembly GCA_001685095.1. Lineage (NCBI taxonomy): Eukaryota > Metazoa > Chordata > Mammalia > Rodentia > Cricetidae > Ellobius > Ellobius talpinus. The sequence goes on along the minus strand of LOJH01003113.1, from coordinate 27,089 downwards.
AGGGAGTATCTTCTTTACCTGGAAGTTAAGACAAAATCATATAAACGTAACAGCCTCCATGAATCACACAGCAAGATCATCAAACCATGAAAACTCCCATAGCTTTTGAGGGAGTGAAGACATATCCACGTGTCTAAATATACTTCACCTTTCTGCAGTTTTTAATTTCACCTTTAAAAGCATTAGAGTATTTGTGCTTCTCTTAAGACTTCTTGGTATAGATGTTCGAGATGATGCATTCTAGAGCAAAAATGGAATGGTTGCCTTTTGTTTACTTACTTACCGAGATAGATCTCTTTAGGCCACCTTGGCTGTCCCAGATCTCACTACGTGGACCAGGCTGGCCTCAAACTCACAGATCCTCCTACCTCTACCTCACATGCCTCTCCCCCTCTGTTTTTGACAATATATTCACACCCAGTCATCCGGTAAAGGGAGAAGAATATTCAGCTAAATACCACTAACTGTGTCCAAGCCAGAGAGAATATGGGAAGCCCATACATACATTAAGAAGAGCACACAGAGCTGGGAGGGGGTAGTGCATGCCTTTAATCCCAGCACCCAGGAAGCAGAGGAAGGCTGAACTCTGTGAGTTCAAGGCCAGCCTGGTCTACAAAGTAAGTTCTAGAACAGCCAGGACTACACAGAGAAACCCTGTCTCAGGGGGGGAAAAGGGCGTTAGAACCAAACTATCCTGATCAGACAACGCTCCCTTCCTGACCCTTTATTTAGTATCTTCCATGCATTGGGGTCTGAGTTTTTAATTACATATTATATATATGCATATATATATACACATGTGTTTTAATTATATAATTAAATTTTATGCTATATATAAATTAAACCATATGTTATAATGTATTACATGTAAATTTTAATTATAAATATACTTTATACATAATTATAAAAATATATTATATTTTAAATTTTCTTATGTGTATGTGCCAAAGAGTGTGTGAAAAGGCAACTTTCAAGAATAGTTCTCACTTTCCACTAAATATCCCCAATGAAAAGTTGAGAATGAAGAAGTTCTACATTAAGCATTCATCCCTAGCCTGAGTGACATGGAAGTTCTCAGCAGCCTGACACATGTGAAATCCTATCTTAAAAATAAAATAAAATAAAAGCCGGGTGGTGGTAGTCCACGCCTTTAATCCCACTCGGAAGGCAGAGGCAGGCAGATCTCTGTGAGTTTGAGGTCAACCTGGCCTACAGAGTGAGTTCCAGGACAGCTAGGATTACACAGAGAAACCCTATCTCGAAAAACTAACTAACTACACACATACATACACAATACAGAAACATAAAAATAAAATATTTTGAGAATACTATGAGCAACCAAAGTCACTTTTAATATTTTTTACAGGTGGACAGGGGGAAAGGGCAATTAAAAAATATGCTTAAAATCTAAAAGCAGTTAAAAAGTCTGAAAAAGCAAAATTGAGAAAAATGATTTGATTTATAATATAATCCAAAAGAACAGAATACTCAGAAGTAAATTTAACCAAATAATGAAATACACAGTTAAAATTTCTTCTTAACATAAGCCAGGCAGTGGTGGTGCAGGCCTTCAATTCCATCACTTAGGAGGCAGAGGCAGGCAGATCTTTATGAGCTCCAGGCCAGCCTGGTCTACAGAGCAAGTCCAGAGCTGTTACACAGAGAAACTCTGTTTCGAAAAACAAAAAGCAATTTTTTCTTGGTAGCCTACTCAGGACAGACTAGACAAAGGCTATTCTCAGGCTTAATGACAGCAACTCTCCTCGTGGTGAATGGAAGTAATGCAGAGATCTACGGCTGTGCAAGATGTTGAGAATAAAAAACAATTAAGGGCTCAGCCCTGATTAAGACATTTATACCACTTAAGGTCAAGTGACATTTGCAGAAGGGGGAGCAGTCAGTATATAAGAACCAGAAGGTACTGAGAAGGCCTGTGAAATGCCAACTTCTAGTCACAACAGGGTTACAGCAATCCTGTGAGCGACCCTGAGCAAATGTGGCACTGGGCCACACAAGGTGGGACCCGCGCAGTCAGCCATGGAAAGGCAGAAGCTGACAGGGCTCTAACACTTACTGCTGATCTTTGGCGACCTAATGGATTCTGGGAGAAGAGCAGGGCCATAGCTTCCAGTTGTACAGAGCCTGGTGAGCACACCGGGCTCTGATGGATAGTTATACCCACAGGGTCACACAGACAGGCCTACTTAAACTCTGTGAGACACAAAACAACAGTAATGAATACGAGAAAAATATTTGTAAGGAAGAGGAGGGGCCTGCAGGTACGGGAGGGAAATGAGAGGCTGAAGGGGCAACCAAAATGTATTAAAACATGTATGAAATTGTCAATGAGGACAATTTATTAATTAAGAATAAATACATTTAATTAAATTTAATAATTTGCATATGTGCATGTTTGAGACATATTTATAAATCCCAGACACCAGAGGCAGAGTCAAAAAGATTCCAAGTTTAAGGCTGGTGTGGGCTACAGAATCACACTTTGTTCTCAGAGACCAGATATGTTAATCTACTCAGAAATACCAAGGTCATTTCCTTCCTGTCTTAGGGCGACTATTGCAGTATGAAACACCATGACCAAAGGCAAGTTGGGAGGAAAGGGTTTGTTTGGCTTACACTTCCACATCCTAGTTCATCACTGAAGGAAGTCTGGGTAGGAACTCAAAACAGGACAGGATCCTGGAGGCAGGAGCTGATGCAGAGGCCACGGAGGGTGCTGCTTACTGGCTTGCTTCCCCATGGCTTGTTCAGCCCACCTTATAGAACCCAGGACCAGCAGTCTAGGTATGGCACCACCCTCCATGAGTTGGGCCCTCCTGCATCAATCACCAATTAAGAAAATGCCCTACGGGCTTGCCTGCAGCCCAAATTTATGGAGGCATTTTCTTAATTACAATTCTTCTCAAATGACTTTAGCTTGGGTGAAGTTGAGTTAAAACTCAAATGATCTTAGCTTGGATCAGGTTGACTTAAAACTAGCCAGCACTTACCTTCACCAATGAAATTCAGTGAGTCCTGTTTCCCATCTCCATCTTGTGAGTGGCTGGGATCCAGTGAGGCCTGAGAAAGGCTAACTTCTGCGGATAGCTGGTCAAGGCTTTGGTAACTCTTACTGAAAATAAGGATAAAAAACTATTGAAATTTCTTCTCACTACAGAGCATACCTTATGGCCATCCTCAATGGTGTCTTAACGTCGTAACTCATTTCCTCACAACACCTTCCCTAATCTCGGCCTTCATTGTGGATTCTGTGATCTCCATTATATGGCTCTCCCTATCTGCTGTGTATCTATGTTGTTCATTGAAAAACAGAAAAGAATAATAATTTCCCAAGCAAATTAACATTATCAAATTAATTATCTATTATCCAGACAATTAAAATAGGAACTTCTAATCTAAGTAATACTACCAATAAGGAAACAAATGGGACCAGGCAGTGGTGGCGCATGTCTTTAATCCCAGCACTTGAGAGGCAGAGTAGCTGAATCTGGGTTCATGGCTCGCCTGGTCTACAGAGCGAGTTCCAGGATAGCCAGAGAAATGCTGTCTCAAAAACAAAACAAGCAACAAAACAAAAGAAACAAATAGCATAATTTAATAATGACCTATCATTTCAAGTGCTTCAGGATTCGTCAGTGCCTTCAAATAGCTGTTCTGCAACAAAATAATTATTGTACACTCCTGCAATTTAAAAATTAAAAACACTGACTAATAAATAGCTATTGTATTAATATACCATCAAGACAATCTCCTCTCATCTGTTTTAAGACCCTTTTGTATTAGGCTAATTACTTAGAAATTAATTATATCAGAGCATATTTCAGTTAGAAATCAAAAGTTAGTGAATGATTATTATTAGCCTTTCCTCAAATTTAGTTTTCAGTATAAGGCCAATAAAGATAAAAATCAGAATTGATCACTGTTTACCAATACAAGTGGACTAAGAAAAGGTTTTTCAAGCTGAATGTCTTTCATACAATAGTCAGATCCTATGTAAAATCCACAAATATTTATTTTTACAGGAAAGCACATATGAATCAAATGATCTCTTTTTATAGTTGTCACAAGCAGACGTGGCCACAGAGTTGACAAAGGTACATATACTAAAGGTGTTTTGAAAGCTGGGTATGGTGGCACACACCTTTAATCTGAGCACTTGAGAGGCAGAACAAATGGATCTCTGTGTGTTCAAGGCCACTCTAGTCTATACAGCAGGTTCCAGGCCACCCAGAACAACACAGTGAGACCCTGTCTCGAGGAAAAACGTTTGGAATGCTTACGTCCAGATATTATCTCATGCTAGTTAGGGCTCTTAAATAAATGAGGAGGAAAAAGGAAAGTATTCCTTTACCAAAAATAGATTGTATGTTAATAATAACTTGAACACAAATTACATTAATAACAACCAATAAACCTACTAAAAATAATAATTACTATAAATTGGTTTTGTATTTATTTCCCATCAATCTTATTAAGATAAAACTTTATAGGCTGCCATAGTGATGGAATTCATTTATGAAGAATCCATTTTTTTTCTTTCTCTCTCAAAAAAGAAGAATGAGATGGCAGAATGGCTTTACTAAGTTACAGTACAGTGTTCTCAATTTATAGTAAGATGACTTCTTAAATGTTTTGTGTACAAAAGTCCTTAATTATAATTTTAAATCGGGAAACTTCTGATAGAGAAGCTACAAGTTTATAAGCATCTGTAAGCTACAAGTTACACAATAAAGTGACACCCAATATTTATAAAGCACTTGGTGCATGTTAAAATACAAGGCTATACATTTAAATTAAATGTGTATTATGTTACACGTATAGCATATGTACACATATAAAATTTATATATAATTTATATGTATACACACATATATATACATATATATATATACCTTAGGATTTAGCTTATTACTATCTCTGTTTTGTTGAAAGGAATCAAGGTCACACACAGAGTAAACTAGCAGTTTGGCCTTGCAGCTAACTATTCCTCTAGCTCCTGTCACCTCCACTCTGGCATCATAGGAAGGACCTGTTATTAGAAGGTCTTCTCAGAGAGCAGTTTCATTTGCTGAGAACTGTATTTAATTATTCTGTCCCAGTAATTTTCACTTGGCTTTCATTAATGTAATTTTTTTTAGTTATAGAGGAGGGTAAGAATGTAGGGGTATGTTTTTGATGTGTGTATGTGTGCCTACACCTGTGCACATGCACACACAAGAGCAGGCCTTCAACTGTGTTCTTCTATTGGCCTCTCCACATTACTTGAGGTAAGGCTGCTCCCTGACATGCAGGCTGGCTGTTTCAGCAAAGCTCACTCTTGAAATCCAGCCTCACCCTATGCTTGGGGTTACAGAGATAAGCAGTTGTTAGAGAATATTCTTTTACACTGTGTGAAGATGTGTCACTGTGATTGGTTTGATAAAAAGTTGAATGGTCAATAGTCAGGCAAGATTTCCAGGCACAGAGATGCTGGGAAGAAGAAGGGTGGAGATGCCAGGAGACACAGAGCAAACAAGATGGGCAATATGGAAATAAGGTTAATAAAGCCATGAGACAGAAAATGAATGAATGGACAGGGACTAATTAGTTATGAGTTAGTTAGAAACAAGTCTAGGCCATCAACTGCTCTTTCATAATTAATGTAAGTCTCTGTGCCATTTTTTGTGAGCTGGCGCCCCCCCATCTCTGCTACAAGCAGCCATGTCCAGCTCTTCCACATGGCTTCTGGGGATTCGAATCCAGGCCTTCATGCTCACAGACCAAGCACTCTTATCCACTAAGCCATTTTCCTGGCCCAGACACTGGCTTCTAATAAGTAATTTTAAACATTTCTTTTCAAATTATTTTCTATGTTTAACACACAGAATTCTTGCTTTTAGACTGGTGGCTTAAGACGAGTTTCTGACACTATTTTCATGATAAGAAATGTGTTAATATTTTTAATTTAAAATTTATATGCAGAAACATTTCAAAAGAAAAGGCAGGAATGTACTGAATACCATAACAGAGTTGGCAGCACTATTTACAACAGTCTATAGGTCTGCTGCTTGCTGGAGGAAGGGAACTGTGAAAGATGCCATTATAACAACGTCAGATGAGCTTCCCCCAAAGCTGAAGTCAGAGGGACTGATGTTGAAACTCCTCCTTTAGTTTTTCCCAGTTAGTGCCAATCCTTGAGTTTATAGTTGCTACTTAATCAAGGGAGATGACTACAGAAACAGAATTTGGAAACAATGATGCTTTAAGCAACAACAAATAAAATACTTCCACCCCGAAATTAAACCTTTATTCATAAGACATTAATAGCACTACCTTACTGTACACTCTATCTCCTTATTGAAGACAAGTGTAAACCCACCAGCAGGAAGAAGATCTCAGCTTCAGATGATGAATGTTTACATTATATGTTCCTACCCAATTTCTAAAAAGACTCATTCTCTTAAACATTTGTAGGTTTGTAGTAAACTATCTATGGAAGTTCTGCCATTAAAAGGCCAGAGTGACGTCCTAAATATTCTAGATTCATTAGCATCATGAGATTTAAATGTATCCAGAGAGACACATAAACTGATACATATTGCTGTTTCTCAGAACAGAATTTTTAAAATGTAAGTAGTTGAAGGTCATAAAAATGAGAATCCAAGGCAGCAAGAAGCACACCTGTAACACAAGAACTTGTAGTTTCATACATGTTACTATGTCGCTAAATATAATTTAAATTGGTAAGAATGGAGTCATGTCGGGCAATGGTGGCACACATCTTTAATCCCAGCACTCAGTAGGCAGAAACAGGAGGATCTCTGTGAGTTCAAGGCCAGTCTGGTCTATGGAGCAAGTTCCAGGATAGCCAGGACTACACAAAGAAACCGTCTCAAAAAAACAAAACAAAACAAAAGAATGGTGTCATATGTCATGGGTGGTCTCTCAGTCAATGATTAGAAACAATTGGTATACCTTTTATATTATAATTTTTTTCAAAGAATGTTCTAAAGCAAGTAATCTGTGTTATCTGGTAGTCAGTGAACAGCACACTGTGTAATGCAGAGGGAAGTATTATCCACAGGGAGAAGAGAAATCATGTTCAGGACTGCTACAATCCACAGACCCAGAGACGTTAAGTAACAAAGAGGGCTCTAGGGGATAGACAGATCTCCCTGAGAAGGGAGACAGAATAGATTATGTGGGTTGACTGGAGGCAATTGGAGAAAGGAACAAGAGGAATGAGGTGAAGGAGAGATGGAGAGAGGTAGAGAGTACAGAGAGAGACGACTGGAATTGCAGGGCATATGGGGGAAGATATGGAAACTTAGTACAGGGAAACTCCCTGGAATCTATGAGCATGACCCTAGTAATGTGGGTATGGAGCCTGACCAGACATCCACTGCCACCAGGCGAGAATTCCAGTGGTGGGACTGGGAAAACCTTCAACCGACGATCTGTCTTGGCTGCAGCATGTGCTGGGGCAATGGTGGTTCAGAGCTTGTTAGACTGGTCTACCTTGAGGCCCACACCAGGAGAGGAAGCTCATGCCCCACACTGCGTAGATGGCCAGGAACCAGAAGCGGGATGGCCTTGACACCTAGGGTAGAACCAAACACGACTGGCCAAAGAGGTGTGGGGTGGAAGATGAGGTGTCAATAAATTGATTCCTAATGATATTCTGCTATACTCGATGATATGGGATGTCCTTTTGTATATTTTGGCCAATGGCTTAGCAGAGTAAAACCAGATGGAAAATATCTAAACAGAGATAGATAGATAGAGAGAGAGAGAGAATAGGCGGAGTCAAAGGAGATGCCATGTAGCTGCCGAAGGGGAAAGATGCCAGAACATTACCAGTAAGCTACAGCCTTGTGACAATACATAGATTAGTAGAAATGGGTTAATTTAAGACGAAAGAGCTAGCTAGGAATATGTCTGAGCTATTGTCAAGCAGTGTTGTAATTAATATAGTTTCTGTGTGATTATTCAGGTCTGGGAGGCTGGGATACAAAAGCACAGACTCCACTTACATAACGGCACCCCACATCCACATAAAGCCTAAAAAAGCTTTAAAAAAAACACTTCTAGACCCACAAAAACAGGAGTTAATTGCAGCTTCTTGGTAGCTGCAGTTTTTCAGATAGGCTCTGTTTTTTGGCAGTGAATAGAGGCATGACTACTTTTTAAATTTTTTAAAAAAGTTTTTTTTTTAAAAAGAAAACAATCTTTTTTTCATTATACATACCAATCCAAGTTCCAACTCTCTCCGCTCTTCCCATTCTCTCCACATACCCTCCCACCCCACCTCCATCCAATCCTCACAGAGGGTAAGGTATATTGCTTTGGGGAAGGTCCAAGGCCCTCCCTACTATATCTAGGCTGAGCAAGGTATCCATCCAAAGAGAATAGGTTTACCAAAAGCCAATACATGCAGTAGGGATAAATCCTGGTGCCACTGTCAGTGGCCCCCAAGTCTGGGAGTATGGGAGTGGGGAGAGAAGGGAGGGTGGAAGGGGAAGAGGAGTAGAGAAGGGAAAGGGGAGGAGAACTTGAAGGAATGGGATAGTCAAGAAGGAGGAAGGACAAAGATTAGAGCAAGGAAAGAGGTATCTTGATTGAGGGAGCCATTACGGGGTTAGCAAGAAACCTGGCTCTAGAGAA
>LOJH01003113.1:8253-18351 GCA_001685095.1 Ellobius talpinus | reverse complement strand
TCCACAAGGATGACCCCAGCTAAGACCCTAAGCAATAGAGGAGAGGGTGCCCAATCTTGACTTGCCCTGTAGTCAGACTGATGAATATCGTAAATATCACCAAAGAACCTTCATCCAGCAGCTGATGGAAACAGAGGCAGAGACCCGAATTGGAGCACTGGACTGAGCTCCCGAAGTCCTGTTGAAGAGTGGAAAGAATAAGAACGTGAGCAAAGAGGTCAAGGCCATGATGTGTACACCCACTGAAACAGTCTACCTGAGCTAATGGGAGCTCACCAACTCCAGCCAGACTGGGAAGGAACAAGCATAGGACCAAACTAGTCCCTCTGAATGTGGCTGACAGCTGCATGCCTGAGCAACGACTGCTTTAAGAGGGAGCTTCCTGGTTTATGTTGGTGGCACAAATGGCTTTGGCTCTTTCAGGAGGTCCTGCTATGGAGCACTTAAATTGGATTTGTGATTAACATGCTACTAGTTGCTTAACAGCAACATAGACCCCACTGCATCCCTGGAGCTAGAGTGGTGAGCATGGCTTGCAAAAGTGGTAAACATACCTCTGCCATATTGCACAGGACAGAGCCAACAGGCAAAACTGAAGCATTAGTCCTAGCCACATCTGCTTAGCATTTTATAAAAGTGCTCCTGGTCAGAAAAGGATTGCAGATTCACAGTAAAGACAGATCCAGACAAAAAAGGCCTCTAACAGTTCAATAAAGATGCATGGGCTTAAGACAGAGAGGATAAAATTTAGACAGAGTCATAGATAAAAAATAATTTGAGGTTCTTAAAGAAAAAAGTAAAACAAAAAATCATCATGGGCCATAAAAAGATGGAAAATACACAGGGAGGGTCTAGACATGCAGGACCTACAAGATGGAATGGTCCTTCAGCATTCCTGTTTCAAAAAAGAAACTGCCAGAAATTCTGCAGGACACAAAAGAAAGCAACTCATGAACTTTGCCAGCACAAGGCAGAACAGATCTCCAAGTTTCCTGCTTCACTGAAAAGTCTATCAGATATTATAGGCCTATAGGTTGAAGATGAATACCCCAACATTACAAAAGAACTTTGTGTGACTGTTCAGGCAGTGAGATGTCTCTGTCACTTCTAGAACTTTGGAAGTTGCTTATAGTGCACTTTCTGTTTATTTAGGTAATATTATCTCCTTCTGGGTTCTTTAATGTAGTGGAAGACAGACAGTTATAATTATAGATTTCCTTAGTCATGGTAAAAGATAAATTAGGTATAAAACTTTAGACTCACAAAGATAGGATAGATGATAGAATATTTTCCTTAATTTGCCAAAAATAAATGAACTAAATATTGCAATTATTATTCTTGCTTGATAACTGTTTTGTTATATGTAATTTTACCATGTTAAAGTTAAACCTTTCTTTTTATTTAGACAGCAAAAGGGAGATGATGTGGGATGTCCTTCTATATATGTATTGCTTTTATTGGTTAATGAATAAAGNNNNTATATGTATTGCTTTTATTGGTTAATGAATAAAGCTTTTTTGGCCAATGGCTTAGCAGAGTAAAGCCAGGAGAAAAATCTAAACAGAGACAGAGAGAGAATAGGCGCAATTGAAAGAGACACCATGTAGCTGCCAAAGGAGAAAGATGCCAGATCATTACCAGTAAGCCACAGCCTTATGACGATACATAGATTAATAAAAAATGGGTTAATTTAAGATGTAAGAGCTAGCTAGGAATATGCCTGAGCCATTGATCAAACAATGTTGTAATTAATATAGTTTCTGTGTGATTATTTAGGTCTGGGCAATTGGGAAATGAAAGTGTTGTCTCTGCTTACAACTCATAGATGGGTGCCTAGCCCAATTATCATCAGAGAGGCTTCCTCCAGCAGTTAGGCGGAACAGATGCAGAGACCCACAGACCAACATTAGGCAGAGCTTGGGAACCCTGCAGAAGAGAGAGAAGGACTGTAGGAGCCAGAGGGGTAGAGGACACCACAAGAACAAGGTCCACAGACATCAACTAAGCAGGCTCATAGGGGCTCACAACTGGTGACAATCACAGAGTCTGCATGGTTCTATGCTAGGTCCGTTTTATATGTTGTGCTTGTTTAGCTTTGTTTTTTTTATGTTTTTTTGAGACAAGAGTTCTTTGTGTAGTACTGGATATTCTGGAACTCACTCTGTAGATCACACTGGCCTTGAGCTCACAGAGATCACCTGCTTCAGCCTCCCAAGTGCTGGGATTAAAGATATGCACCATTACCACCCAGCTTATATTGGGGTTTTGTGGGACTCCTAACAGTGGGGGAGAGATATCTCTGACTCTTTTTGCCTGCCTTCGGGACCCTTTTCCTCATGCTGGGTTGCCTTGTCCATCCTTAATAATGAGGTTATGTGTTTAGTCTTAATGTATCTTATTATGCCGTGTTCACTTGATATCCCTGGGAAGCCTTCTTTATTCTAATGGGAAACAGAAGAGCAATGAGTGAATCTGGGGGAGAGTGGAGGTGTGGAGGAAGGAAAGGCTGTGGTTGGGATATATTGTATGAGAGATGAATGAAGAAAAAAATTATGTGCATGATATTCACAGGCATGCATATGCACATGGAAACATAGAAGTTATTTCTAATTCTTGCTTTTTGTAGGGATATATTTAAATAATAAAATTGTTAAGGCTGGAGAGAAGGCTCAGCAGTTAAGAGTATTGACTGCTCTTTCAGAGGACCCAGGTTCAATTCCCAGCCTCCACATGGCATCTCACAGCTGTAACTCCAGTTACGGATCTGGCACCCTCACACAGACATACATGCTCACAATGCACACAAACGGCATCACCATTTTCTTTTGGTTTCTACAAATTGTAATAGCCAGTTTCATAATCAAACTGAAACCTAACTCAGGCCTATACTATTTAGTAACAATGAGCCAAGTGTCAGCAAACCCCAGAGGGTCCCTTGTCATATCACCCCCAAACGAGACCAATCCCTCTTCCCTCTGCGTTCAAGGGAGGTTCATGTGTAGTAGCCAGAACCACTCAGCTCATATTTCTACTGTGTTTTCTGCTTCCTTTATGAAAGCCACTGGTGGGTGTTCTCTGAACTTGGTCCTAGTGCCGCCTAATTCACAAAATTGCTGGTAGCTCAAATAAGTGCTGTTTAAGCCCCAACTTGTCCCAAGCTTGCTTCTGAAACTTTCTTATTGAATACAACTTAGGCTAATTGGTAGAATAATCTCCCAGGCATGTACATCCTTTGCAGGAGAAACAACTACTGAACTGTAGGGACAGCTATCAAGAGAGCTGATAATGCTTATTAAAAGATACCTAGCATTCCCTTCATAATTTGTAGGTTCTCATCAACAGTGGAAAGGTCTATGTAATCTCAAACATGAGTTATAGAAAGCTCCCTAACCTGAAAATCCAGACTTTAACCTCTAAAAATGAAGTAATTGGGATTACATATTCAGAACTATTATGGATAAAACAATTTTCTATAAGATTCAGAAAGCAGATCTTTGAATGTGACATAGGTATGCACTCCTCAGCATGGAAGATTAATGAAGGAAAGATCATGTCAACTATGAATACTTGCTGAGAAGTAATTACATGACAGAAGATGTACTTGATTGTTAGGTGGGGATTATGTTCAGTATAAGTACAGAAAGAGAAAGTTAAGGAAAGGAAGCATCATTCAGTATCACAAAGTAACCAATGAGGAGTGGTTATTGACAATCACTGCATTTGAACTCCAGGTCCTGACTCCTCTGTACTATTCTGCGCCTGACACTAGATAGCAGAGTCATCTAAAAATAGTAATAACATAATGAGGGCAAGTCAAGTTAATGGGATAATACTAGAATACATCCTCAGTTGATGTTGTGAGTCAAGAAGCACAAACTCTAAATTCATGCTGAATAGATAGGCTGGTCTCCTGCCTTTGTTTCAAGACTGCAATCCCTTGGACTGCTGCAATATTGCTTTGTAAGTAAGTCATTATTACACATGCAGATGTAAACTAGTTATAAACATCCCACTGTGGTTCTTCATTTTAAACTTTCATTTATTACTACTATTGTATGTGTATGTACGGGTTCATGGCTATGTCAGGCCCACTTTGGGTTCTTTATTGACTAAAATAGGTATCTTGTGACTATGTAAAAGCACACATATTCTGTTGAAAATACTTTACCTTTTCACAATAATGTAGATATTATAAAGAAAGTCTTAATTTAGCAGATTTAGCGCAATCCCAATGTATGTGTTCATGTTTATGTGTGTGGGTGTCAGTACCACACATATACACACAAGGTTGGTCTGAAAACAGACCTAAGGCTTTCCAGCTATGCTGGGCTGCCAGGGCAGTGAGCCCCAGGGATCCACCGGACTCTGCCCTCCCAGGACTAAGTACGGTCAATCATGGGAGCTAGGGATCAAACAGAGGTCCACACGCTTACACATTCAACACTGTAATGACTGAGCTCTGCCCACTGTCCTGTCACAATAGTGAGCACATGTGCATGATACACAGATATGTGTGTATCCATGTCTGTGTGCACTACTGTTCACATGCATAATTTTCAGACAGGGTCTCTTACTAAACATGGAGTTCTTGGATTAGACAAAACCAGCTGGCCAGTGGGTTCTCTGCCTCCCTAGTGTTAGGATTATAGATATGTAACCCGACTGGCCTTTATATGGGTGAGGATGATCCAAACTCAAGTCCTCGCGCTTCCACAAGTGGTCTATCAACAGAGCATGCCTCCAGCTCATGTCTATAAATTTAAGAGCCTCTCACGTCACATATAAAGTAAGTATACCATACATTTCTATAAAGTATGCTTTTAATCATAAATTTGAAATGCAAATATTGTTTTGTTAATTCATTATGACACAGAAAGGTAAAGTTATACTCAGCATAGGCTATAGCTCTGTAAACATTTTTGTTTTGTTTTGTTGAAACAGGGTTTCCAGGTAGCCATGGCTGTCCTGGAACTAGCTCTGTAGACCAGGCTGGCCTTGAACTCACAGAAATCTAACTGTCTCTGCCTCCCAAGTGCTGGAATTAAAAGCATGTGTCACCATTGCCAGGCTACTGCAAACTTTTATATAAGTATATAAAGGAACTCTATGCTAGTTTATAGAATGCCCACAGCCAACATCTTGAGTCATACTAAAAAATTTAATAGATAAAAGAGTTGATTTATTCCACAAAGAGTTTATTCACCTCTACTTGTCTCTAACAATCAATGAGACAAGAAAGAGCTCAAGTCTCTGCTTTTAATTAACAAAAGGTCAAATTTAATTTGCACCCTATCCTTGATAAACAACAACCCCAACATCATGAGAATAAAGAAGGTGGAAGTCATGCTTTTGCTAAAACATGTCTGTTTGAGTAACTAGGCAAGATGCAGAAAAATCTAGATGAGTGCTAGACAGACGCACAGACAAACAGAAACCAAGGTAACTCAGTAGCTCGTAGGGCATCCTAAGAAGCAGAAGTGAGAATGTGTGGGGCCAGTGACTTCTCAGCTCAGGGCTCCACAGAAGAGCAGATAAAGAGAGTGGGGAAGAAGAAGGTAGAGGAGGAGGAAGAAAGAAAAAGAGCAAAAGGGAGAAATAGAAGAGAAAGAGATAAAAATAAAAGGGGCTGGGAGGGAAGGTTAGGGAGAAAAGTTAGAAACTTAAATGAAGAAATATAGTAGAAACAAATGACCAAGATAGAAAAGTGGTAAACCCAAAACATGCTAATATAGCTTGATTTTTCAAATGTAGATTATCTAAGATTTTTGCCGTTCATTCAATACTGACACATCCTGACCAAATAAAAGGCTGATTAGGACCAGAAATTACAGTCCAGAGGTACAGTGATTGTATGATAGCGTCTAAAAATTAGATGGATTAAAATTAGCAAAATTCAGACCCACTGAGAGCTGTAACTTTATACTTTTAGGAGATGAAATATTTTTAACAATCCAGAAAATTAATTCCAGGCTACTACATCCTAAAGTTAAAATTTAAAAATAAATGCATCATGAAAACAAATCCATAGATAATAACGAAAGACTGACCAGAAATACAACAGAAGCAGGAGCTTCTGGTCCGATACTATTACCTAGGAATTCTTCGGATATTCTGCTTCCCCAGGGCGCCTTGGTTTCAAATGTTCAGACATCTGCCTGTGTCTTAAGGGAGCCTCATCAAAGGAGTCCTAAAGCCTATCTTTGCTAATAATAAGTTCAGAAAAATAACCAAGATGCCAAAGTGGATAGCCACATGTTTTGGTACAACTAAATATGTAATTAGTTGGAAAAAAATATTACACTTACTCATACCACTGTTTATTGTGTTTTCGGTAAAGCAACGTATCCAAGGCAACAGCATTGACATCCAGAGCTCCTGGGGAAGGCCACTGGTTGGTGAGGTGGGCAGTTAACTCTTGTCTTGATCTTAAATCATTATTCTTTAGCACAGTCCTGTGAATATTAAGATGGTGAGTGCTTTTGTCTTTATTCTTTTTTATTCCCTCAATGGCAGGGAACCTAACTGGCCCCTAAGTAATCACTTACAAATGGTATGTCTATCGACTGAGCAGAAACAGCAAGGCTGCCTGGGCCTTGAACTGTTTCATCTCCTGCAGCACATGCTTTTCAGACTTTCTGTGCTAGTTAAGATAAAGTGAGGTGCTGCTAATAATTAAAGGGTCCATCAGCACTTTAAACCTAAATCAAAAGCAATGGTATTCTAGACATAGACGATCAGAAGCTAGCTAAAATATAGATTCCATGTCTAAGGACCTGTTGGCTTAACAACTCAGAGTAATAACTGAAAGCAATTTAATTCAACTAAAAAGATCCGTTAAATCAATTAAAAATAGGACTATTAAAAACTCATGCAATATATTTAAAAGAGTATTTTTTATTTGAAAGTTATCCTTTACTTATTTTCCCTTTTAATTTTTAAATTTTTAACTATGTCTGTATGTGTGTGTCTGCATGTGGTATGTACACATGAATATAATGCCTTTTGAGGCCAGAAGACCCTTCTGATCCCCTGGAGCTGTCTGATGAGGATGGCGGAAACTAAACTGGGGTCCTCTGCATGAGCAGCACTTGCTGCTCCTAACTGCCCAGCCATCTCTGCAGACCCATGTTGGACAGAAATGACTACTAACAGTTTCATGAAAGTAATGAAATCAATATTAATCTGTAACGCTTGTTATAATCAACTGGCAATGTTTCACCGTGCTTTTCTTTACTTGTTATAGAATTGTTACTTGACTGGAACAACTTGAAAAAGAATTGGAGTTTTGGCAAAATTTCAATGAACACAAATCAACTGACTATTGTCATGAGACTAATTCAACATTGGAACTGATTAAAAAGAATTTAAAAGCAATGGTCTTACTGTATCTCTAAAATTCTTATAGAACATCTTGGCTGCATGCATTCTCAAACAGGAGACTATGATTTTTGTGTACTAAGATTCCGAGTCATCCCATCAGGAGCAGGAGGTGATGGATGCCTTCTACTAACCTCCATAACTCATAGTCCCATTCTGGAGTCTAGAGAGGGGGACAGTGAGTAGCTGGCGGCACAGTCCTGCACTAAAGATTAACTGCCAGCAGGGTCTACACAATAACCACTTTTACAGTTTACATGTTTACATGATCAAGGGTATATTTCTGATTTTACATAGTATATAATAACTGCAGAATTTAAGAATATGTTTTGCTATATACAGAAAGAAACATCATCTAATACAAACACTAGATCTTGTCTCATTAAGCTAAGAAGTCGGTGAGAATGAATCTTACTAAGATACTCTGGGCAGCTGCCACAAGTCCTTTCTCTGGAAAAAAATGTAAAACTCATTTAAAAGGCTTTTAAGGAATTTTAACATTGTTTACTTACTGCAAATAAAACTTTACAGAAATCCTAGGATTGTTAGAAAAAGAATAAATAAGGATTACTGGCCTGATAACCTACCACAATGCATTGCATTATTTTGGGTTTTTCTAGTAGATTTTTCTCTATTACATGTTTGCTCCATTGGAGGTTTCTAGTGAAAACCAATGGAAAATTCAACTTGAATGTCAGGAGTGGATCTCAGGCAAGATTCCCACTAAGTGTGAGAAATGCAATTGAGTATCTCTGAATAACCGGCACTGGCAGGGTTTGTCGAGGGGCAGTAGCATCACAACTTCCAGTCTACAATGTAGTTTCTTTTGTAGAGTGAAGCAGCCTCAGACCTCATACAGCAGAAGTGCTGCCACAAAGGTAACGACACAACAGCTGTCCAGAGAGAACTTCTGCCTAAACCAAATTGATGAATTATGCTAAACTTATTTATTTAGTGTATTGGTACACAGGGGTATAAGGATAACTTATAGGAGTTGTTCTCCTATAACCATGTGGGTTGTGGGAAATGAACTAAGGACATCAAGTTTGGCAACAAGTACCTTCACCAACTGAGCCATCTTGCTGGTCCTCAGTATTATGTTTAGACTTTTGTCTTTAGAAATCCCAAAGATACCATTTCTATGCACAGTTGCTTGATCCTTTGAAACGAGCTAAGAGACTTCAGTGTGTGAAACAGCCATAGTTTTGGTTCATGTTGTACCTACTTTCTATGGGCAATTTGCAAATAAGAAACCCTGGCACTTGTCCTACCCCTATGGAACAGATGGATCCCTGGAGAATTCCAAAGGACACTAGCTAGCCTTCCATTCTCAGGTACACCACAGAGCAGGCAAATGAGTTGATAGATTAAAAATTCCTTTCTGTATTTTAGATCTTGACCAGAATCTAATTTGACTGACAAGCAGTGGGGCCTTGATCAAGATCAGCAGAGAACTCTCCATAGCTCCTACTTTTAGCCTACCTCTCCCCAGACCTCCGTCTCCGTTCTATCCTGTGAACGGCGAGCAGCCTACCTTTCCCCAAACCTCTGTCTCCGTTCTATCCTGTGAACGTCCAGCAGTTTCCCAGCAAATTGTATTGTAGCCATTAATCAACTACAGTTGCTTCCAAACTGAACAATCCCATTATTTCCCTTAAAAATTATAGCAAATTTGTAGCAAGACCTATGCAAAGTAACTCAATAGAGGTCAGTAAAAACAAGAGCATTTTTCTTATTTGTGCCTACCTTAAAAGCGATTTTACCTTAAATTACCAAATAATTGTTCATCATGTTAAATCAGTGACAAAAGATAAATATGCATTATTTCATATTTTATTGAGAACGCTAACTAGTGTTGAACCTAGCTGGCTAATTTAAATGTGGAAACATTCATTGTGATGGAAATAAATTATCACTCACACTAAGGTTCTACAGAAAGGTTCACTAAATAAAATTTTTAATAGACTAAGTAACAATAATATATTATCAGTTACATTTGAAAACTTTTCTGTGGTATTTATCTCTAAATTAATAAAAGCTCCTTTGTCTTTGGAGTTTTAATCGGAATTATTCAGGAATTTTATCCCTCAAAATAACATAATTCAGCCTTAATGAATACAAAGATTAAAAGATTAAAGATTAAATTTTATTATAGCCATGAATCAATTACAGTCACTTCCAAACTAAACAATCCCATTATTTCCCTAAAAGATCACAAAGAATTTCGTGATATGGATTTTAAGCTAGATTAATTCCGTCAAGCTTAACCATATTCTGACACATCTGATGCTAAAGCCTCAGTACCCACGTGGGTGCCTCACAGCCACCTGTAACTCTAGTTCCAGGGGATACAATGCCTGTTTCTTGCCTCTGAGGCAATATACTTATGCGGCATACACTCACACAGATACATACATATATACATAAATGAAAAAAAAATCTTTTTATAAATCCAAATTCTACCTATTCCTCAAGATCGACTTCCCTTTCTGATTCTCCCATGGAAATTCTCAGACGTCTGGTGCATTCTAAGAAGGGTCATCCGCTCTTTTTTACTTTGCTCATTTCTCACGCTTGTGCTCATGATGACCTCATACTTGTATCTGGTGGATAAATACTATGTATAAGGCTTATGATCCTTTGCATTAAGGGAGATAACCTCTGTGGTTCCAAGTATTCATAAAAAGTTCAAAAGGTCCAAGACATGAAACAATTTTGTTT
>LOJH01003112.1:0-38724 GCA_001685095.1 Ellobius talpinus | reverse complement strand
GTGCTCTGAGAGGAAGGACACAGCAGGTGCTCTGAGAGGAAGGACACAGCAGGTGCTCTTAGAGGAAGGACACAGCAGGTGCTCTTAGAGGAAGGACACAGCAGGTGCTCTGAGAGGAAGGACACAGCAGGTGCTCTGAGAGGAAGGACACAGCAGGTCATCTGAGAGGAAGGACACAGCAGGTGATCTGAGAGGAAGGACACTGCAGGTGCTCTGAGAGGAAGGACACAGCAGGTCATCTGAGAGGAAGGACACAGCAGGTGATCTGAGAGGAAGGACACTGCAGGTGCTCTGAGAGGAAGAACTCCGCAGGCTGTCTTTGACAGAATTGGAGCTGAGCCTTTGTGATTGAGTTTGGAAAGCAGAGGGAGAGTGCTGGTCTGCAGCTGGTCTGTGGGTCCTCAGGACTGCCTTCTGAATTTGGGGACTGGGACAAAAACATGAATGGGAATGAAGGAGGCAGGTATTTCTGGATGACCTGTTCAATGGGAGGCGGCAGAGTGAAAGGTGGCCTGCCACAAAGCTAGGAATGAAGCAATGGAGCTGTGCGGTTAGCTCACCTGATGTCCTGGCAGGATGGCTGGTGGGTGATCAGGGAATACCTGCTGGAGTGGGGGGCTTGGTGAATGGGGTGAGTGGGGGCGGAGTTGGAGACCAGTGTGATCCATTGGAGATGTGGGCAGAGAGTATCCAAAGCCTTTATAATGTCAGGATTGACTTTCTTTAAAGGGAATTATGAAGGCATATTTATATTAATTTATGAAATTGAATTTTATTAAACTTCCCTGAATTTATGAACCTAAATGCTCACTGCTTTTTCCTAATCTTTATGAGGTGTGCAGTCATGATTCCCGTTGCTATATACACCTTTGTGGAATCTATTTGGGATTTGCCTTTAATCTTACTGATACTTTTCATTAGTTTTTGAAAAGGCTAATTGTTTCCTCTGAGATATTTATATTTGTGAAGTAGGTTTTGGAAATACGGTTACCAAATGAATTGTGAAAATTTGGATTGTTGGAGTGTATCTAAAGCATGCATTGCCTGAAGGCAGGGCATGAAGCAAGCCTGTTAGCAAAGCCTCAGACCAGAGTTACCTGGTAGGCCATGCTTACTTCCTTTCAAAGCTGGATATTCTCTTTCCGTTTCTGAAACCCATCCTCTCCTGAACTGTTGTGACCTGGATGGCAAACTGCTCATTGCTGTGTATTCTGCTTCAGTGGCTAACACTTGTGTTCTCTTTGCACAGAATGGGAGAGTCTGCTGCTCTGTGGATCTGGACTGTCTTGAAAACAACTGAAGTATTTCAAATGGACTCATCACAGGATAAAGACAGACAAAATGACCATCCAGCCTGAGGAGGAAGAGGGACTGATCTTGTTTTTTAAACAACAGTCGATTACCAAAGTCTCCATCTGAGGACGGTGTTTGGGTGGCCTTTGCCACTTTGCTCATCCTTGCTGACCTAGTCTAGATGCCTGCAGTGCCGTGCATTTCAGTCAATGGTTGTTGAGTCTCTGTGCTGTAAATCACCTTCCCCTCGTCAGACCATTTGCGGATACATTTAAGGGATCCCATGATGAATGTTAATGTAATTCATTTATTTTGTGTACTAACATAATAGAGACTTGGCACCGTTTATTTATTTTTCTTGATTTTTGACTCAAATTCTAAAAATAAAGTTGCCTGTTGTGACGCGTGTCTCATTCACTGCACACAGTATGGAGGTTCCTGTGGGACATAATGAAGATGTGTAGCATCTGTCCACGGCATCCTTCATGGCATCCTTCCGTTTCAAACTGCTGAGCACTGATGCCCACTCACTCAACTGAAAACTGCTCAGGGCAATTATGGTACACCAAAGGGAAAAGGATGCCAGACATCATTAAACATCATTTCAAAAAGTACTATCTTCTCCCTGTTGCAAAAATAAATGAAGTGACCCATTTACTCACAATTTCTAAGTGGTGATCCTAAAAGCCCTTCTTGGCATTGGAAGCCAAGGTATGTTTATGTCAGTTTTACATGGTGCTTACAGCCAGCAACATACTTTAATAGTTATTAATAAAGTTACAGGATTAATACAAGTCTTCCCTTACTCCACATTACATAAACAAGGATTAAGAAATCTGTTCAGCCATTGTTTTGGGGCAGTGGTGTTTGACTGGCACCCAATTCTAGCCCAGCGCTGTTCCATTAAAGACATTGCATCTTGTATGGCTGAAGAGGACGCGAGTCTTTAAGAAGATTTCTTTGTGTGGGTTTATGACTGTCTTCACTCCCAGTGATGCTTTCTTATTCATTCATTCATTTTATTTAATTTATATGAGTGTTTTGCCTGCATGGATGTCTGTACACCATGTGTGTGCCTGGTGCCTGTGGAGATCAGGAGGCATTAGGCCACCTAGAATGGGCATTACAGATGCTGGTGAACTGGCACTGCCACACAGGTGCCTGAAATGGAAGTCAGATCTCTGCAAGAGCAGTAAGTATTCTAAACAACTGAGCCAGCTCTCTAGGCCCCAGCCAACACTATATTTTTAAGAATTGGCAGTTATTTGGTTATACAAAATGATTACATTTCATCAGGTTTGTCAGGGCTGAGCATCCAACCTTAGGTGGTACTTTTGAGACCAACATGCATTGCACTGAATTAAGTTAGTCCCTGGACTGTTGCTCACTGCCTTTATGCCTAAAAGTTCTAATTTGTTACATCAACGATGCTCTAAGTAATGTTTAAATCCTAAATACTAACATTATTAATTTAAAATTATAACTTCTACATGCTATCATTCACTAGTATTTTTCCAGCAGAGATAATAGCCAGTGTTTTTTGTGAAAATGGAGTGCTCTACATGAAATCGACAGTATATGATGAATCACAACGACCACAAATTGAATATTACACTTGGCAAAGACCGATACGGTGTGATAAATTACAAAACATCATATTTTATCTTAATTCCTTACATGGAACCCTGGGGTAAAGAATTGAAAATTACCCTTTGAAAACATTTATGACAACTCAATTGAAAATAAATCCTTCCAATGTTATAAAAAAACAAAACATTTGCAGGACTTGTGACTGCATCTGTAGAGCACAGTGTGATGCGGAGTCCTCCTGTTTGTTGGATTAGCCACTTGGCTTACATGTCCTGCTACTTCCCACAAAGGGCAGGTGACTCACCAAGTTAATGCTGTTCCTATACCCCTGTATGGAAAGTCTGCTGACCTCTGCCCTAGAAAATGTCAGATGCATACCTAAGAGCCATCTGCACTTTTTTCTTCCAAGATGTTATAAAAAAGCCACGGTTTTATTTGAATTCCCGTGTATAAAGTCTACTGAAGTACAGTTAATACCAATAGCCCAAAGTACCTACTTTAACAAATACCATTCTCAGACTCAATACTTTCTTTTCTTCTGAAACTTAATGGAGTGAATTTAATCAGGGCTAATTGAAAACCACTGTAGTGTCTATCAATAAGGAATATGCTTTTTGTATAATACACTAGGTGACATTTAATTGTTAAAGACTCATTGATCTGGATTAGGTGACATGTGCCTGTAGTTCCCAGCCACTGTTGGCAGAGGGTGGGGGCTGAAGCAGAACAGGAAATCTCTTGACTTCATGAGTTTAAGACTATCCTATAAGAATATAATATCTATAAGAATATATAACTTCATGTGCACGATGCTTTCTATGCTCCACTGGGAAAACTAAAATACCACTGTAGATGTAACTATTTCATAGACCTGTCTCAGAAACCAAAATCTATCCGGTGTTCCCACACAGAAAGTGGATAAAAAGCAGGTTTCTCTGGTTGGAACAGGGCAGGACACTCTGAGAACACACACCTGCATAACAACTAAAGGGAGAAGCACTTGGAGGCCACTGTCCTAAGTCCTTGGCTTTTCTTCAATAGACAAAGAAGCCCGAGCTCAGAATGATTATGTATACTGCCCATAGTTAACAACCAATTGATTGTAGACCTAGAAGTGGGTCTTCTCTGTCCTGTCCTCCACTGAGTTCCAAATGAACCTCTGCATCTAAGCTTTGCCTTCTCCTTCTAGAAGGATGACGTAAAGAACAACTCGCTTGTGCAGGAGCCGCGCCGGCTGCTGCACTCATATCTCTCTTGACTGTGCTATGGCTTTATGGAAATTCTGATCATAGTTCTGTGAAACATCCAGATTAGAAGACGAGATCATACCAAAACCCATGAGAAAAACGAGCCCTTCACACAATCACTGTATCTCAGGGATTATGGGAAAATAAAGCAATATATAAAAGCAGCAACTCCTGAGAGATTAAAACACAAGAACACACATACACCAAATACCCTCAGACTACAATGGCCCCTGGCACTGAGAGACAATTCCACAGACAACCTATGTTGTGAGTTCATTATCATTCTTTCATTACTTCAATGGCAGTGTGACAGACTCTCCTGGTACAGAAAGGAATAAGACAAAATTGGTCTCTATGCTCAAAGCTTTAGTAGCTGCATATGTAAGAGATGGAAACCAGAAAACAGAGAACCACAGAGCAAAACTGTAGCCTGTGCCAGTATGAGGAAGGAAAGGACACAGAGGTGAACTGGAGGAACTGGGAGCCCACCTTAGATGGGGAAGCTGCCAGGATCCTAGCAGTGAAGAAGAGCCTACATGCACAGAAGTGCTGGAATTGTTCCAGGAAAGACAAAACTGTGCAGAATTGCAAGGTGGAAGCAAGCTTTGTTTGCTGGGGATTATTACACAGAGCCAAGGGCCAATAAATAAGTGGAAAATGTTGTGATATAAAGAGACAGTAGAAGACCTGAGAGGAGGAGAGGGGAGAGCGGAGGAGAGGGGAGAGCGGAGGAGAGCTGAAGTGGAGGGACGGGAGGAAAAGGGAAGAGGGGAAAGAGAAAGATAGTAAAGGAGAGGGATGAGGGCAGAGGAAGAAAAGGGAGCAGAGAAAAGGAGAAATGGAGAGGGGAAGGGAAGACAACGGAGGGGAGGGGAGAGAGAGGAGGAGAGCAGGAGAGGGGGGTCCTGGAGCCAGAAGTTACAGACTACCCTCATGCAATGGGCATAGACAGGCTTTACTCTGGAGTCACTGGAAGATTTTAAATGACAAAACATTGTTTACTCAACTTTTTATCTACTCATACATCTAGGCACTCTTTAGCTTTCTGTTCATCTGTGTCTCATTACTGCTCCATAATCATGCAGCATCAGCCACGTGCCTAATGAAGACAAGAGACATTCCATTTCCCCTAGACCCAGGGCTTCTGCACAGCCCCTTCCTCAAATGGACACAAGCCATCCTTTCCTAAATAGTTAAGGAAAACAGTAGGACTTGGATCTTTAAAGCTTTATTTTGTATCTCTATTACTTCCTATTAACTTCTTAGGTCTTTCCACTGGCTTCATAAAGTTCTATATTATATGACAGTTACAGTAGTTAACAGCTTTGGTCATGAATGAGAGAACACGGAGAACAATAGATGCTTTAATTAACTGGGGAAGTGTAATGGATACCACCACCTTCCACAGTGTTAGGACTTAGACTTGGAGCATTGGCTCCAAGATAGTTTCCAACACACAGTGTGACAGTTTGCATAGAAATTATATTATCAGAAAAGATGTTTACTTAATTAGCAGAAACTTTTCAGGATGCTAATATGTTATTTTTTTAATGAAAGAAATTGATTGTTGAGGAGTCAAAACACTATATTAACAAGAAAGAAGTCATATGGCATAATTATTTAAACACATGAAATGCAAATTTAAATAAATAGACCAGTGAGTGATATGGCAATGTCATATGATCAAAATGTTGAACTTTAAGGTGACAGTTATAAAACTTTTGGAATGTTTTAAGGCTGTTTTAAGAAGGCAAAGAAGCAAATGAAGAAAGGAGCTAGGAGAGCTTCTCTTCATTACAAACTTAAAATGGGACTCTTTGAAAAAATATCAGACAGTCACTGACTTCAGCACCGTAGAAATCTAGAAGAAACTGTGAAGCACACAGTTTTGGAAGCTAACCTGGAATACAGCACACTCGGTGCTTGCCAGAGCCATTGACCACAGTGAGCAGGGGCTGCGGTGGTGTCTGTGTGGATGTGGCACGCGCAGGAAGAATGTTCTTAGCTAACTTCATGTGTGAGATTGAAACTGGCATTGAACACATGGATCACTAAACTAGAAAACCATAGTAATGACTGCGCTAGAGAGTTCAAAACAGTAAATGTTAGACCTGCCATGTAAGTGGATGGAGCCATGGGGAAAGGAAGGAGAATCAGCATAGCAGAATCCTTACCTTGCGGGTCCCTGCCAACTGCTTGCAGCTTACCATCAGCTGAGAATGTAGGACCAAATTCAAAATAAGCCTATTTTTCTAGAGAAGCCAGACATATTTCTTTGAACATGCGCCATTATGAATTTTAAAATCTTCATTCTAAAGAGTACTCTGAGCTGGGGAGATGGTTCAGCAGATAAGACACTTCTTGCTCTGCTCTAGACCCAAATTCAGTTCCAGTAGCCACAGGGAAGCTCACAGCCGCCTGCAATGCTAGCTCCAGGGGATCCAACACCTGCTTCTGGACTTCACTGGCACTTTTTATACAACACACACACACACACACATTAAATAAAATTCCTAAAATAAGAATATGCATAGGCTGCGGAAATAAATCATGCCCGTGGACTGATAAATGCTTCAGTTTTCACATCTCTCATTTTGAGCCATGTGCTGTCTCTTAGGTCTTCAACTCTTATAGCTCAGTTACTGTTTCCTGTCCCTATCTGTAGACATTTCCTGGTCCATTTTCATTCATGTTAATTAGACAACAGTTAGTAGTTTGGCTCTAAACTCCAGAGTTCCCTGTTTGTTCTTCCTAAGGATGCAAAACCTGAGTGCTAATAATCTCATTTAGTACTTCAACTGAATAAGAACAGTTACTTCTTTAAAATATTTATCCATTGATTTATTTTTATGTGTCTATGAGTTTTGTCTGCATATATGTCAGCTCCTCTGGAACTGGAGTTACAGATAGTTGTGAGCTGTCATGTGCATGCTGGCAATAGGGCCCTGGTCCTCGGGAAGAGCAGCTGGTACTTATACCCACTGAGGATCTCTCCAGGTTTCTGGTGCTGTTTGGAGAAAGGCCTCACTTGGAAGACTTGAGCTTCAATAGTTCACTGCCTAGGCGTCAAATATCAAATAATTCTCATAGATGTATCAATGAAGATCAACTCTTACTACAGCTTAGGGTAAGAGCAAGGTGGTTAAAAACAGGCAGTTTCCTGACGGGTTTCAACAGGATTCAGTCTGACAAGCAAAGAGAAGCAGTCAGCTTAGGGACGCTAGGAGCACAGAGCCCAGGGCCTGCTGGCAGCTGTGGGACTGTCACCAGCAGAGGAGAAGGGAAGTCAGGTCTCTCTCATCCCTGTTAGCAGAGCCGCCAGCCACCTGGAAAAAGACTGTTCGTGAGCAAATAGGAACAAATAATAAGAATAAACTTAGCTAAAGCAAACGACCAAGTGTAAAAATAGCTGTGGGTATTTGTTTTCTGGGTGACTTCTGCAGCAAGATGCCACACATCTTGAATGCATGGTGTACACAGAATCTACATGTTTCAGAATGCAAGGGGATGGCACTTAAGAAGCTGGGGATTGATATGACAGTGTCTGACTAAAATGTCATGCAACAGAAGGGAGTGTCTCATAGCTCTGGCATCGTTTTCTTACCATCACTCATTGGTTGGTAGCTCACTTATTAGGCTAGACTGGCCAGCTTTCCATGCCAGACATCATCCTGTTTCCACCTCCCCCATTCCTTGATGACATGCACACCCTGCTGCTGCTGAGTTGAATAGGATCTGGGAATCATGCTCCCTACTTGCATGGTAAGCGTTTTACTGACGGAACTGCCTCTGCAGCTCTGGAGTGTAGAAGCATGAAATCAAGGTGTCAGCAAGGCATTAATCTCTCCAGAGCGCCCTCCTCGGCTTCTCCAAGCTCTGAATAGTTCTTAGTCATTTGTATCTTTTAGCTCTGTGACTGCAATCTCTGACACCGAGAAAACATGGACTTTTCCATCTTTATCTGTGTTCCTCCTTTATGGATATTTGGCATTGGATTTAGGGCTCATTCGAGATTCTAGAATTACCTGATCATCTTAACATCTTTAACATCTGCAAATATTTTTAAAGTTCCAAATAAAGTAACATTCACATTTCTGGATATTACCACCTGGACACAACAGGCATGGAGCCAGCAATCTGCCAACTGCCACTTTGATTTTATTTAAGATACTTCCGTCAGTATTGGTGGCACCCATTCAATGTGTACCAGTGACGGAGTAGAAAAATATCAGAAGTAGAAACTTGAGCCAAATGCTTCCTTCCACCTTTTTTATTTTCTTTAAAACTTTCTGAGCATGTAGCAGACATATAATCAATCAGATATTTATCTGGAATGTTAATCGGTCTTGCAAAGCTGAAGCATTCATGTCTAAGGCAAATGCAGGTTTTTTTCCAGCTTGCCAGAATTCCAAATAAACCTTCAGTTCGAAGGTGGTATTTTCTTCTTGATCAGTGTCTATTTCTTGTCAGGAGCTCCTTCACCCACCAAAATGAGAACAAGTTTCCTATGTCCTGGATATGCAATTAAGTTCATTATCTTAATCTGTATGAATTACTGTTTTGTTACTGTTTCCAGAGGAATAAAGTCTGCCATGGTGGGGACGGCATGGCACGGCTTCAGGAGCCAGAAGCTGACTGGGCACATTTCTTCATGCACACGATAGAAGCAGAGAGGAGTGGTTGGTGAAGCTATGAATCCTTGGACCCCAATCCCAGTGGTGGCTTCCTCCAGTGATGCTGTACCTCCTAAAGGCACCATAAGCACCCCCCAAAGCTCCACTGACTGGGAACTAAGTGTTCAAATGTGGGAGCCTACAGGAGATGTTTCAAATGACCACATCATCTAGCACCTAAATTGTGTAAAAAAATTTAACTATTTCCTTCTCTGTTTTATGAAAAGATAGTTTCTAAGATTTATTTTGAAAAAATGAGGCCATATTTACATCCAACCACCAGATCATAGCCTAATGTCCCCATGTCCATAACCTCTGTGCTATAGGACCTCCTGGAGGAAAAACGAAGAATGAAGGCCTAATTGGTTCCTAGAAGACACTGGATTAAGCATCAGGCCAGTGTTTGATTTTATACTTGCTGTACTCCTAAATGTCAGGGCAGCAACCCACACATTTTGCCTATAGGAAAAGGGGACAGAAACTTCTCCTCTAAAACACATCTGTGAGCAGAGGTTTTGGATCCCCAAAGCTAAAGTCAAATAGAACAGTCCAGAAGGGTTAGAGAAAGGAAAGCAAAGTTCTTCATTACCAAGAAGACTTTTGCCTGAAGTGCACAAGAGGAGTGGGAGAGACTGGCTAGGGAACAGGACAGGCACTAGGAGATGAGAGGTGTCTGTCCTTCAGGTGAGGTGGATGTGTTGGGCTGGGTTACAGGAGATCCGAGACTCATCCTGTTTTATATAGGACAGCCATTGTTACTGGACTTCTCAGCTTGGCAAGGCTATGTTGTCTTTGGTGCAATGTGTGTACCCGGACCCTGTAAAGCTGGAAGGACGTCCTCCCTACAGGACTCCACAGCTGTTAATTTTCACTTCTGAGTTCTGGTTGAGGTGGGTAATTACACCCAGCTGTCTCCTGCTCCCCTGCTGCTGTGTTCTCTCAGGCCTGGAAGTCGTCATTTATTCTCATGAGTTGGGATGTACTGCAGGCTGTGAAATGTATCCGGCTGTCCTGTGCCTGGCAGAGGCTTCTTCATCACCTGCCTCTTGACTGTGGCTTTGGATGGCTCAAACACACTGTGTTTCAGGGCGGAGATTTATCTTCCTCAGAGCCTTCCATAGCAATCGTAGAAAATATAAAAATGCCAAATGTCTGGAACATGAAAAAAAAAGGTATCTTGTGAAAAAGGCAAAGATTAAGGGTGGATCTAAAGAATTAAGAGCAAGGATAGCTGTCTGGCTGGCCTTTGTGAACAGCTCAGTTGT
Source organism: Ellobius talpinus (assembly GCA_001685095.1). Classification (NCBI taxonomy): domain Eukaryota; kingdom Metazoa; phylum Chordata; class Mammalia; order Rodentia; family Cricetidae; genus Ellobius; species Ellobius talpinus. The sequence continues at coordinate 28,656 of LOJH01003112.1, read as the reverse complement.
AAAAGTGAGACCAGAGGATGGAAGATCCAAAATTGATGAGACATCCATGCCTGGCTCCAAAGATGGTGAGGTGTGGAGGCTGTCCTGAGAGACCCCCTTTGTGAGTAGTTTTCTGTGTCTTCTTACAGGGTTTCCCACCTACTCTTTGAATCTGAATGCATATTTATGCGAGATACCATGTCATTATTTTACTGTACATCTATTTTGGACACAGCTATTTAGGAAGTCAGGAATTTGTAGATGGAGATACACTTTCATAGACATCCAACAGAAACAAATATATCTGTTCGAAATGAAGAGACACAGCCATAGCACCAAGAGAAAACATTTGCTGCACAAACAACTGGAAGCTGGACATTCACTCTGCTAGTGTTTGGAACCCAGATACTATCAGTTATTGATCGTGACCGATCCCAAGAAGCATGGCATGGTCAGTGCTTGGGTGTTCTCTGAGACATCAGGGAGGACCAGACTCATGGAGAAGACTGTAGGCCAGACTCCACAGCCAAGAGACAGCCAGGAGATTGACAGGAGCCTGATATTAACAGTGACAAGGAAACGAATGGCATCAGTTGAGGTCTGACTGCTTTCTGATGTTGGCTAAGGAGAGAGTTTGGAGCATGGAGATGATTTGAAGGATGAGCTTGATCACACTATGCAATACATGGATGAGGCCACTTTTACTGCAGAAACTGAGCAGCAAGGCTGACTGATGGGATAGCAGAACAAAGTCTATGTGGAGGACACATCATGAGTTGGAAGGAACACAAGTTTTAGAGACAGGCAGACCTAAGTTTGAATCCCATTTTCATCATTTCTGAGGCGAGTCGAGTGTGAATAAGTTACTATGTTGTCTCAATGTCATGTAACCTCACTTAATTTTTTTCATTAAATTAAATGTTTTAATTAAAAGGGGTGGAGGGATAGAAGAAGGGAGAGGGAGTGGGGAATACCATACCTACAATCCTTGTTGATGTTCACGAACGACGGTTACTTGAAGAACCACCTTTAATCCATTTCACATAGATCTTCCCACTGTTTGCCCAACTTGTCTCCTTCTCTTAGGCAACCATTTAAGTAGCTGAATAGGGCTTGGCTCAGGCTTTTCTTTAGTATTCAAGGCATTCTAGAAGTATTGATGAGCCATCAAGCAAATATATGTCTTAGTCCTTGTTCCCCACCTCCAAGACACTGAATGCACAATTTAAATGTGTGAGTTATTTTGCATGTGGAGGAGGCAATTGTAGAAGAATAAGGAACTGGTTAAATCCTGTGCACGTTAGCACTGGAACTTCATGGTCCTTCTGTGTGGATAAGTGGAATGATGAGCAGAGGGTGTGTTACAGGTCCAGAGTGTGAGCAAACAGGCACCGCTTAGAAAGGGTGACCTAGCAGTCAAAGGATCAGATTGCCATGGTATAGACTGGCCTGGTAATTCAGAGTCATTTAGTCTGATAAACAGCAGGCTGGTGAAGAGGCTGGGTACTGTTTCCCTCAGAAGATCTGCAAGGTGAAAACATTCTACATTGAACAGGTGACTGCCTCCTTCCTTTGCAAAATTAAGGACTAGAGGGGAATTGGGGCCTGAGACTGAAGAGAAGTCTCAGTGGTTAAGAGCACTGGCTGCTCTTGCAGAGGACCCAGGTTTCATTCCTAGCAATCACATGGGAGCTCACAAACATCTGTAAGTCCAGGTCCAGGACATCTGATGCCCTCTTTCAGACTCTGGGCAGTAAGCGTAATTGTAGTGCATAGATATTCATGTCGACAAAGCACCCATACATAGAAAAGAAAAATAGAGCAAATTTATGGACAAACAGTATATTTAGTAGTGTTTTGAGATGTTAAAGGACAAAAAGAAGTTTAAAATCATGGAGATGAGTGGATTAGCTCCAACAATGGCTTCTGCCGTATGTCTCCACCTACAAGGTTGTGAATTGGTCTTTTGTAGCTTCCCAACAAGCCTTAAATATCTAAGAGTTACTGAGTCCCAAACATTCAAACTGTGTTCCATATGGATGATAAAAATCCAGGGCCAGGTGTTCAGAATGAAGCCTTCGCTAACGTGGTCTTGATGAGTGAAGGGGCAGGTAAGGCATGAAGGACCCCACAGCAACTACAATACCTGCTGTCTCAAGGCAACACTCAACATGCAATTACTTCTTTCTACTCCAGGGGAGGATGGCAACAAGGACACAATTACAGAAACTGTGGATATTATCATATTGCTTTCATACTATAAACAGCTCAAACTATATTCGAACAGCGGGCAGAAGAATATGCAATTATCGTCTCAGATCTAATTATCTATATCATTTAGAATAAAAACAACTTAAAACAAAATCAAAACATTTTCATGCTATTTAGCTTAGAGGAGGAAATGTTGAGCAGCCCCATGGCTTTTATATATGCATTTGATATATTTACACCGTGTCCAGGTTTAAGGCTAAACACACATTATGTTCCAATTGTGCATCACTCACTAAGGGAGAGAAAATAATGAAATCATGCGGGCCCTTTTCCTTGAGGAACCTAAATTTTTACAATTGTCGTAATATATGGACTTAAAATGAGGACTAAGAGTTTCCCAAAAGTCACCATTAGATGTTGCAAGGCAAAACAAGAACACCAAGAACTTGTGCATAAGATGACAGTGTGCAGGCTGCCTTCATCTGAAAAACAAAACAAGATAAGCAAGAAAGAAACAGACTTTATTCCAGAGAGGAAAACGATATAAAAACATTCACAAACTCAGGGGAAATATAGAGAAAATGCTGGTGACCAACACAAAGCAAGCCGGTGGTGGCATGGCTCCTGGGCAGCTGGTAGATGCACACACTTGTTGGGCAGGAGATGGAGCAGCCCTGCCTTCAGGACAAGCACTCAGCCCTCACAGGCCTCAAACCCACGTGCAGGCTCAGAGACACAGTTCCTGCTTTCAATGTATCCCTGAACTTAAACAGAAAAATTCCAATAAAATTACTACAAATCATATTTAAGAACAGATGAAAATGAAAAATCATGAAAAAGTGATATTCACCTCAAGGATGCAAGATTGACTCAGCAAACACAAATTAGTAAAGGTAACACAGCAGACAAATAAACATGAAGTCAGAAACCACATGATTACCTTGATGGTAGAATTAAAAGCCTTTTGAAAAAGTTTAAAATCCTTATTCTTATTTAAAAAGAAAAAATACTTTGAAGAAACTAGGATTATAGGGATCAATAACTCATCATAATAAAGGCCGTGACTGGCAAACATTAGGAGAGAGTCCAGGTTGAAGGTCTCCACTGAGTCCCTCTCCTTGCAGTTTGGGGAAACCACAGAAGAAGGGGAGAAGAAATTGTGAGAGTCAGAGGGTTGGAAGACACTGGGAGAGCATGGCCTGTGGAATCACCTAAGCAGGGCCCATGGGGCTCACGGAGACTGAAGGGACAATTGTAAAGCTTGTATGGGTCTGTGCTAGGTTCTCTGCATGTATGTTATGGTTGTTGGCTTGGTGTTTTGGGGGAACTCCTGACAGTGGGAGTGTGGGTGTTTCTGACTCTTTTGTTTGCTCTTGGGACCTTATTCTTCCTACTGGATTGCTTTGACCAGCTCTGATGTGAGAGTTTGTGCCCTAAAAAATAAATAAATACATACATACATATGTACACACTCACATAATACATATATACAGACACACATACACATACATACATACATACACACATACATACATATACATACATACATACATGCATACATACATACATATGACTGTGGACAATTAGCCTACAGTGAACATACACTAGGGTAAGTACAGCTTATTCAAAGGGCTTCTGGGAAAACTAGATCCATTTTTCTCATCCCTCACAAAAATCAATTCAAAATGGATTAACAAATACCTTTAAGCCAAGGCCTAAAATATGGAAACAGGATAAAACAGGAAATATTTCAAGATGAATACACAGGCAAGCAGCTTCCAAGAAAGCCTCAAACAGTACAGAAAGTAATCCGAAGAATAGACCAAAACAATTTCAAGAAATGAAAAGTCTTCTGAATAAGAAGAGAAGCATTCTCCAAAGTGAAAATGCTCCATTTTCAGGGTATTTCCTTCACACTTGTCTCCATAGTGACTATAACAGTATACACTCATATCGGCAGTCGGGCAGCAGGCAGGGGTCCTCTTTCCCCACATCCCTGCTGGTGGAGATATAAAGCAGTCTAACTGGCATGGAGATTCAAACTGAAAACAGAACTACTATATCATCCAACTAGACCTCTCCTGGATATGAACCAGAAGGAATCAAAGTCTAAATAGAGCACAGGCACCTCACACACAGTTGTGATGCTAGACACAAAAGATAAGTTATGAACTAAAACAGGTGCCATCGACAGATGTGTGTATGATAAACACACACACACACACACACACACACGAATATCATCAGCCAGAAGAAGAACAATAAAGCTGTATCATTCGCAAAAAAAGTGGGTGAGACAGGAGATCACAATAAATACAAGAGATAAGATTCATAACGAAACACTCATGTTTTCTCACATATGTGGAATCTAAGCTAAAATACAAGTAGAAGGAGAAAAATTTGGAAGAGAAAGAAATGATGTGGTGCTGTAGGGGAGAGAGGAGAGGGTGATGGGTGAGTGCACTCAAAGCCTATCACATGCATGTGAAAGTGTCACAATGAAACTTATTATTTTACATAATTATTATATAATATATCTTGTAATTATATAGTTATAAATTATATCTATTACATGGTAATAATTTATATAATTATTGTATACTAATAAAGTTATTTCCTAAATCATGCTTTGGGGGGATTTGTCATGGAAGGTCTCAAGGGTCTTGAGTCAAGATGAAAATATTTACTGGAATTCTTCATTAGTCCATGTCCCAGACTAGAATAGAAGTAACATATTTACAGTAGAATAACCTAACATGCTATCCTTTGGGTAGTTTCATATTTACATGTGGGTTACTTATGAGATGGGACATTAAAAAAATGCTGAACAGAAACTAGGAGATGGTGACAGTGGCTAAGTTTGGGGAGGCTTTTGTATACCAAGATAAATAAATTTTACTTAGTGATCATAGATGGTGTTTTGAAAATGAAATTTTGGCTTTAAAAGAGGAGACTGCATTTCAGTGTTGACTTTTTCATGCACAATCCTGTTGAAATCACAACCTCTGTTCTGTTAGCTCCTGGAGCAAAGACAAGAATAATTTCATAATTGTGGGGAGGGTATGGAGGCAGAGTCCAGTCATAGAGTGGGTAGCATGGAAGAGGTCCTAGGCTTGAACCAAGACCTGTATGAACCCTGAGGTTTTGTTCCGCATCTCCTACTATGAACGAGCCTAAGAGCTTACAGAGTTAAGTAAGTGAAACATGCTTGGGGGTAGCACTCTTCTGAGGGAAGAAAGAACAGGAAAACAGAGCCGTATTAACCAAGTTGTCTGTCGCTACAATCCTCACAGCACGGTCTTCTTTGGCCTGTGTCCACATGCTTTTGTCCTTGTGCCTTACAGACCTGTAAAGACTTCTAGATCAACGTCACTAAGCTTGTAAGTTGTGTCTCTGAATGAAACAAACCAGAAGGAAGCATAGAGCAAACATTCAAATACCTNAAAATGAACAGGCTGGATGAACAGTGAAGCAGGAAAGTATGGTCCAATTGCTCATCCTCTATGGCTAAAAGATGCAAAAGTTTTTGTAGCAGGAATTCTAGTTGGTCCTAATAATAGAAACCTGAGTCAGATATTAGGGGGTGAAAGTTGAAGATCAGAGAAGCAGAGCATCCAGTCACTAGAGTTCTTACGTCTACGAAATCCTCAGAATGAGTGAACTGAGCTCGTGTGTCTTCCCACCTTATATTCCTCTCTCCACCCAGCCACATCACTTCCTTTTCCCCACCTCCCTGTGCTGGGATTAAAGGCCTGAGATCTCAAGTGCTGGGATCAAAGGTGTAAGCTCCGTTTCTCTTTTAGACTGGTTAAAGCTCACTTAGCCCAGAGTGGCCTTGAACTCCTGATCTTCCTGCTTCCACCTCTGGAGGGCTGAGATTAAAGGTACATCACCACTGCTGGGAGTCCAAGGTTAACTAGTGGTTAGCCCCTCACTCTGACCTTCAGGTAAGCTTCATTGCTTAGAGTACAAACAAAACACCACCACAGGAGTTGATCTGGCCTTCAACATATCTGCTTTGGATGTTTATTCTTCAGTAATTTTGAATTTCTATTCATGCACATGATTATTACATTATTGATGTATCTTGGTTTCACCCATGCATATGGCAGAAACTTGTTTGCTATTTTAGAATTCATTTTATTTAGGGTAGGATTTTTATAGTAGTTTTATCTTTTAGCTTCTGGAGCACCATCCACACTAATTTCCCCAGTTGCTACCCTAGATGTCACTCCTTCCAACAGGAAATAAGAGTTTCCCCTTGCCCACAGTATTATTAGTTCTTGTCATTATTTCTTTTCTCTTTTGAATTTTTTATTTAATATTTCCATGCAATATATTTTGATCATATTCTTTCTTCTCCCCAAACTCCTTCCAGATCCTCCTCACCCCACCCACTATTGACCTGACTTCATGTTCTTTCTCTATCTCAAAAACAGAGAGAAAACAATAAAACCAAAATAGAATGAAATCAAATTAGACAAACTAAGAGTAAGGAAATCATTAAGTCAAAATATATCAAAAACAAAGCAAAAAAGCTCTCTCTCTCTCACACACACACACACACANAGAAAGAGAGAGGGGGGAGGGAGGGAGGGAGGGAGAGAGAGAGAAAAGAGAGAGAAAAAGAAGTATAAAAGGCAATTTTGTTGACCAAATATTGCTGAGCATAGGGCCTGCCCTAGAGTGTGTTAATATGCCCAGTATTACTCCTTTAGAGAAAAAGTGGATTTTCCCCTGCATTTGTAGGTATCAATCAGACATGGTTTCTTGGTTAGGGCTGGGACTTTGTGTCCATTTCCTTTCTCAGTGCTTGAAATCTGTCAGTTTGAACCTGTGCAGGTCTTTTGCATGTCACCATCTCTTTGAGTTCATGTGTATCAGTCCTGTTATATATGAGAGATGTTTCCTTGGGGTCATTCACTACCTCTGGCTCTCATAATCTTTCTGCCTACTCTTCTGTATAGATCCCTGGTCCATGAAGGGAGGAGCTTAATGAAGACATCCCATTTAGCACAGAATCTCTCACTCATATTGTCCACTTGTGGTTCTCTTTGTTAGTTACTGCCTACTGCAACGAGGAGCTTCTGTGATGAGGGTTAAATAAAGGTCTGGTTTATAAGTATAGCAATATGTCATTGTATTGCAATGTTCCTTTAGTAGAATAATAGCAGTAGGTTTTCCTCTAGGTCCCAAGACCTATTTAGTCTTCAACTCTTGGTCACTTTGGTAGTGTGACGCATGGGTTCCATCTCATGGAGTGGGCCTTAAATACAAGCAGAAAGTTGGTTGCTTTCTACCATCTGTGCTACTATTGTTCCAGTAGACCTTGCAGGCAGCTGCAGGTCACACGGTTTGTAGCTGTGTGATGTTGATGATGATGTTTCTCCTCTGACATTGTGAGAAGTACTTTCTAGCACCATCCATGCTAGTCAGTAGGGGTGAAACATCTCGTTGTGCACAGCTTGATTTCTCCATGCTCGATGATAATGGCATAAGGAAGATGGATCTTCAGTAATATGGCTTTACCATCAGGTAGTAGAAAATAACTATTATCCTTGGCAAGATCCTGTGATATTTGAGAGCGGTTTTTTGAGACTTCCTCAATTAAGAACTCAAATAAATTGTAACCCATTCTTAGCACTAGAGGTTTTGATTAGTGGCATGGAGCATTGTCTCCCTATAATATGGTGACTCCATTTAAATTCCTTCCATATATGTATGTATTTTAGAAAGCTCCTAAATAGTTATTTTCCATACAGTTTTTAAAGAGGCAAAAGTATTATCTGTCCTTCACATTCCCTCCATAACCCCCATTCCATTCCCATTTCATCCTATTTTCGTTTCCCCATTATTGCTTTATAATACTGTGTCCTTTTTTCCCTTCTTTGGAAGAGTCCCCTCCTCCACGTGATACCTAAATCACAAAAAATGATATTCACGAACATTTAAAGCCTCACTAAAACACTAAACATGCCAAGTGCATATTTTAACTGGTGGTTATTAATGACTTGTTATGAACTGGGCTTTGCTGATAATTTCTTTAATGTTCACAGGAAGTCTTTAGCTGTAGTACTAATTTTTTTTAACATGCTGTCTCTAATGAGAACGCTAAAGCAGAGGAGGCGAAGTAATTTGTCTGAGTTCCTGAGCCCCAGAGCCAGAGGGCCTAACCTGAAATAGCCCATAGGACTGTCTATTCATGCTATACCTCATTTATTATCTATTTATTTTTATTTTATATGTATGAGTGTGCACTTGCCTTTATACGCATGCACACCTTTTGTGTACAGTGCCTACTGAAGTCAGAAGAGCTGTAACTGGAAGAGTAGGGAATGGGAGCCACCTGTGAAGGTGCTGGAAACCAAACCCAAGTTCTCTGCAAGAGCAGCAATTGTTCTTAACTGCTCAAAAACTGTCCAGCTCTCTAGGAAATGATTTTAAAACTATGTTTCTTCTCTTTATCTAGCTTGTTCTTCCCCTAAATTACTCAACATGGCTTCTTGCTTTAACACTGGTCACTGAACGCTGCAGTCCGAGTCCACTGAGAACAAGGAGCTGCTGTCTGTAGACATTTCCTGCAGAGGGGATTGAATGGGAGGGACTGGTTGTGTGTAGTGAGAAGGCTCTGAGGACAAACAGGAAGGGCACCTGGAGATGAACTGCTGCTTGCAGCCTTGAGAAGGATGGCAAGGATGGCATCCTAGCAAGGTGCAGAGAGCTGCTTGGGGGTCAACTGGCCATGACTAAGCAAGGTTGCATGTGTCTTGTTAGTCTATCGTAGTGAAACGTTATATCACAGGGGAGACAGAGCCACACTTAGGACATCACAGGGGAGACAGAGCCACTCTAAGGACATCACAGGGGAGACAGAGGACAGAGCCACGCTAAGGACATCCCTCCCCACTGAAGACAGATGTTTCCATCCTCCATCTACTTCCTTGTATTCTACTGGTTCCTCTCTTTTATATCGATTTGCCCAGAAACTGGATGAGAGCTTAGAAAGTACAACCTTATAAAGAAGACTGAAAATGAAATATGACAAAAACCCAAAAAACTGTATTTACCCCAGGAGCCCATTTGTATCCCACGATGCATTTGCAATTAAAGAACAAACCATGAGCACTAAACTTAGGCATTTATTGTCGGAGCTATGGCTGAGATCAGCAGAGTGGTCTCTATGTGACAGCACTTTAATTTAGAGACATCGAGGGGAAGGGGAACCCACAGTGGTCTAAATGTTAGTGTCCCCTCAAAATTTATGTGATAAAACCTTAAATCCAATATGAAGATATTGGAAGTTGGGACAGTCAGTAGGTCACTGTGTCACGCAAGTAGTCCTTTCATGAATTGGATTAATGGCCACATAAAAGAGCTCCCAGGGGCTTGTTTATTGCTTTTCCAATTCCCACCACAGTGAGAAGCTGCAGCCCATTAACAAAGAAAGGGGTCCTCTCTGGCCCATGATCCTCCCAGCGCCTTGATCTTGAACTTGGTCGATTTCAGAACTTTGCAAAACAAGTTTCCCAGTGTTTTTGTTTTCATCAGCCCAAATGAGCCAAGGGGGGCAGCACAGGTGGAAAGCAGTGACCAGACGTTCAGATCTCACTTTCTGTCCCACGCTGTGTGCATACTCTTTTTATCCATTCCTACTTCTTTGTCCAAAACTTCCAAAATCCATTCCCAGAGACCAGTGTTAGCTTTTTCAGGATTGATGTGTATTTCAGCATAATGGAAAGCCTTGGAACTCATGCAAGTGTCACATGAGCGTGTTCCTTGAGAAGAAAAGCATAGCACCCATGTGAGAAGCATGATAGCCTCGCTTAGGAAGATTGGCAGCTTGCTGAAATGTCCAGGCATACAGTTTGTTCAATAGTTTCCATGATGCTCCGAAATTGCAAGATTTCCTAAGACTCCATAAGAAGACCTTCCGTTTACTCTGTCTCCTCCCCAGACAGACAGAAAGACAGACCTATAAACACCGTGCTGTGGGCCCATATTTCATATAAAATAATTTACAGGCAGGCGCACCGGCCACTAAGCAGATGCAACCCTGCCAAACAAGTAAGATAGCCAGCTAACAAAAGCCAGGAAAGATTGCTCTTTTCTCCTTTGTTAAAAATGTAGATCGCCTGGGGCGAGGAGTTTGCTAAAGCAGGTGACTAAGTTGCAGGTGTTTCCCTAGCTCCAAGTCCCCCAGAAAGAGAATATTAATGAGCTTCTACCGTGCTTTACCAGGGGGATAAAAGATGTTTTGTATAATAAATACAGGTAGATCTTTAGGCTGGAGAAGCCTGAGATGCCCTTCCATGACTGTGTGAACTGTGTCTGGTTATTTCTCGCACCTCCGGAACGGTCCGATTAGGGAAAGATAGTTTCTATGTTGGGGCCTACAGTCCCTGACACCATGTAGACACACATGGACACCAGGCTTCCTCGTCATTCCTCGTTACCCTGACCATAGCCTGATGATGTCCTTTCTCACTTGTTCTCAGGAACGCTCAGGTCTCCTTGTGTTCTTTGCAACTGTGGAGAATCATGTGCATTCACTAAGGTCTTCTCTCTAACTCGTGTGATCAGAAGTTACAAGGAAAGGTGGCACTTGCTTAAGGACATAAGCTATTTCCAAGGGCCATTCAGAGCACAAATGAGCAATAATTTGCTCCAGGAAATCCCTTTAGAGAGGCATCTTTTCTCTTTCAGTCAAATTCATGAAACTTTAAATACACACAATTTCTTTTCTCATTTGCTAATAATATAAGCATTTGTCCAAATCTGTTGGCTTCTACCCAGCTTGAGGACATTTGACATAATTGAAAAACAAAACAAGCAAAAGCCTACATAAGAAATTCTATGCATTTGTGCAACTTGAATCTACTTTTTAAAATTCCCCTAAGATTTTTTGATCTGAGTTTCTTCTTATGAAAATCCATATTTTCTGTCCTCATGGACACCTTACATAAAGAGATACTGACGAACACTTCATAAGATATGTATGACACTGCATACCAGTGTAACTATATCCCAGGCAGTAGCAATAAGTCAGTGTACATGTCTTCTGCCTGAGTTTAGAGTGGTGGGGGGATAACACAGACCTGGAAGTGGTTAATGAGCACAGTTTTGCACAAGAGGCTCTTTGGAGGGCATGGGTTGAGTGCACATCACTGAGGACTTAGTAAAGATGACTCCCAGGTCAACAGATATAGCCAGCTAACACTGAACACATTTCTTTCTACAGATACAATGAAGTGGAAGGTATCACAGAGCAGGGCAGAAAGAGCGTTCTCTTGATGGAGACCAATACCATTGTGAAAGGAGGAAGCAAGAGCGGAACTTTGAACACACTCAAGTTCTTTTCTCACTTGCTAATAATCTAAGTATTTTATTTCTTATCTGTGAGATATGAAGCAGATCTCTAGAAAGGCTGAAAGTACCCCCACCCACTCCACATCACAACAGACCAATGGCAAAGAGATGAACCTTTCAATCCTTAGTGCTGAAGGGTTTCACATTGTATAGAATAAACTGTAATTGATCAGCCACTGCCCTCATAACTAAAACAGATTCCACTTAGAAAAAAAGCACAAATATGAAGATATTAAATACATCTAGCATCTGAGGAGGCAAGCTGATACAAAGTATTGATTGTAGGAATGAAAGCTAATTCTTTGGGGGATTATATAGTTAAGAATATTTAACAGTTTGCTACACTCTAGCAAGACAAAAGGAGAAAGGTTTGCAATCTCTTTTCAGCAAAATGGGTTTATATTAAAACTTTCTAATAAGTACAATGCAGTAAGAAAAAAAGCAGCAGAAAAATGAGGAAGGGGTGGAATGGAGAGAGGGAAGGAGAATCTGGGACAGAGAAAAAGAGTGGGAGTTTCACAGGATAGCACTGGAGGGAAATGGAAAATGGCAATGAACAGTGTTCCTCCTTGCAGCAGCCAGCCCTAGGTGGGTGCTCAGACAGCTTTGCTCAAATACTTTCAAATGGGAAATGCAACACAAGCCCGACAGGACCAGACTGTATTACAAACATGCTCTTGCTCGTATACAGAGGATTCCCGCACATCATCAAGTGTGAATGGAGGCAGACACACAAAGCATGGCTGCTCTTATCATGAATTTGAACAAAAAGAAGAAAGGCACAAAATAATCCACACAATATGATCCAGCTGACATGAAGTTCATAACCTGCAATGCGCAAACGACTGAGCATGCATCTGAATGAAATTATCCTTGCCGTAAAGACAGTGGGTCTAAAAGTGTGATGGAAGTGTGGTCAGGTTGGGAACCAATATGGTAACAGGGTGTCTCCTGTGCCTATCTCATCCTGGCCTTGGCTTTTGTGGGTAGTGATATGCACATCTATAATCATTAAACTATAGCTTTTAAATTATTTTTGGTTTTATTATTTTTATTTTTTTAAAAAGAGAAATATCACAGACTGGTCCCTTGGTGCCTGGTGCTTTCATCTCTGAGTTCTGTGCCCAGGGAGACATGGGAGACCAGCTAAGGAAGGATACGTCCCAAAATAATTCTGTTTGTGTTAGCCCCTTCAGAACATAATACAGAGTCGTGGGCAAAAGGAAGGGCTAATACTGAGTTTGTAGAGGAGATGGGACAGGATTAATAATATGAATTGATCAAATAATGGAATCTTAGTCAATCTGGTTGAAGTCTCTCTTTGCCATTGTCTATACTGCACACAGTAGAAGCTTGGAATCAATCGTTCAACTGTGCAAGTTACATTGTGTAACAGCTGGCCCGTGAGTCCCCTCTCTCTTCTCAGGGTGCTAGACTTATTTCATTGGCTTTTCTGTAAGCAATGTTCTATGAGCTGTGTCTGAGGATCTCTAAATGTTTACTCAGGCAATCTGAATTCAGACAAAACTGTGTGAGATGGACTCTAACTGGGAAATTTAGACAAAGCCTATCTCTTTGTGAACAGATTTAGCATCATCTTACAGTTTTCAGTTTCTCCAGTTGCAAGGACCTTCCTCAGCATTTAACCATTTGAACGCTGGAGAGAGGTAATTAAGGAAGGTTTTTCCTCTGTTTGATGTCTGTGGCCTTAGCAGAGGAATCAGCTGTTCTCCTGGCAAGAAAGCTTTCCTGACTGTGTGTGACTTATGCTAACAGGAGCAGATATTTACCGAGTTGGGGAATGAGAACTGATTATTGATTTGTTACCCTATAACGACATCAGCGGAGAGTGATAATGGACTGTACCACTTGTATCAGAGTAAATAGCCATTTTTATGTTCCTTGCTTTCTTGCAAATTGGCTACTGGCAGCCAGAGTGAAATATACGGCTGTCTTGCATCTCAAAGCTCTAAACGAATTGCATTAAAAGAGCACAGTGAGGCATGAGAGAGCGCTTGCTGATATTTATAACTTGAGCTCAAACTGAAAACTCGGTATAAAAAGTTCACAATCCTTCCCGTTTATTTCCCACAGTCGTCTGGGTGTTGTGTCCTCAATTATTAGCTACTGCTATTATTTTGGAGTAATGTGTAATTGCTTATTCCCTTACAACATGGAAGAAATACTCTGGGGCACTCATCCATTTGTCATTTCCTTGGCAAAGAGTAAACCATTTTTCTGGGGCTCTATATCTTCTGAAAGGAAAAATATAAGCAGACACGGTACACATTTGAAGAAAGATACAGAAAGCAGGGATGTGACTTTAAAATGATATTTTTGCATAAAGGCTATGTAAGATTTGCTGTGTAACTTGGGTTTTTGCTCATCTTTGTTCTTTAATGATGGCTTCCTCCTCCCCTATCATGAGCTAAAATTAGTTTATGCGGGCTGTTGAGTGACTTACCCTAGGGAGATGTCAACAGATGTCAACTCTCTTAAATAAGGCTCCGATGACAGATCAAAGTAACAATTCCATCAAGACCAGCTTAGTGAGCCAGTGAGTTTATTGTGGGTGTGTATAGGGCATGGATGACTCAAATGTAGTTCTGAGAAGCCCGCATTAGCATGGGTGACAGTTCACAAGGGTGGCTTTCCTGGAACTCTCGGGCTATTGGCAGGCAGCTGGGCAGGTTTCAGAGTCTTCTTGTCCCAGCACATGTTACCTCAAAGAGAAGTCTTGCTAATCTTCCTGGGACCTGTAAAATTTATTTATATCCTTAGTCTTATGAATCCCCTTCCAGGAGGAAATGGCGCAATTCAGAAATGTCTGCACAAAGAGCTATGTAGATATGGCCATGTAATAGCTCTCTTCTCGCTTTTTGTTGGGCTAGTTCATGCTAAGGATTGCATTTGCAGTCTGGATGGCAATGTTTAATGACATTTGTGCCAGGACAAAAAGGTTGAGGATTTGGTTCCTAATGTAGGAAGTTTTCCTGTATATATGTTGTTTTTATTGGTTAATGAATAAAGAAAGTACTTTGACCTGTGGTAGGGCAGAATAGAGATAGGCGGGGAAAACTAAACTGAATGCTGAGAGAAAGAAAGCGGAGTCAATGAGATTCTATGTAGCTGTTGCAGGAGACAGACTCGCTGGAACCTTGCCGGTAAAGCACAAGCCTCATAGTGAAATATAAAATAATAAAAATGAGTTAATTTAAGATGTCAGAACTAGCTAGAAAAAAAAACTTATGTCATTGGCCAAACAGTATTGCAATTAATATAGTTTTTGTGTATTTACTTTGGATCTGGGCAGCCAGCAAGAACAAACAGCCTCCAGCTACAGGTTCTCAATTGTTAGCACTGTTTGGGGAAGCTTAGGAGGTGTGGCCTTGCTGGAGAAAGTGTGACTCTGTGGATAGGCTTTGGAGTTTCAAAAGCCACTTGCCGTTTTCAGTTAGCTCTATCTGCTTGCTGTTCGCCGCCGTTCCAGATGTGAGCTTGCAGCCCCTGCTCTAGCCTCCTGTAGCCTTTCTGTCACATCATGGACAATTATCCTTACATAACCACAAGCCTAATAAACCCTTTCTTCTGTAAGTTGCATGTGCCATGCCATTTCATCAAACCAATAGGAGAACAACCAATTCCCAGGTGTTGACATCCACAACTGAAACCATTATAAAATAAAGTTATTAGGGAGATTAATTCTGGATTTGAGAAGTTTTTCAGCTTCAAAGTAGGCAAGTAAATTTCTGTTGAGAAATAATTTTACTCCGCAATGACTAAGAACATGGTTGCTCAATCCAGTCACGTATTTCCAGGTTCACCTTGTTTCCCTTCACAGAGATTAAGTGATATAAGATGCTTTCAGACAATATGGTCTGCAGCACTGGAAGAAATTTTCATGGTCACAATGTACCAGCAATCTTAAGTAAAACCTGAGTCAATGACAGAATACTCTTCCAACAGACTCAGGCCTAGTCTTGTTGTGTGCACATCACCATATATGTGGATATCCTTATGGAATCCTATCGACCGTGTGCATTGACACTTTGTAGGCAAAATAGAGAGCTTATCATGACAGACATACTTTATGGCCACTGTTCTCACTGCTTGCTTCCGACAATTCTTAGAGATGGTGGCTCCAAGCTCATTTGGTGGCAGTCTTGGGAATAAAGGGGAATGGAGAGAATGTTTTTATCTGAACAGACATGGGTTGTTTGATAAATGTGAAAGATCACCACTCCTTTGCCTGTTATCAAAGTAATGGTAATGGAACCAAAGTTACAGTCAAAAGGAAAAAAAGAGACACTGACTCTATTACATGACAGAGCAGAGACAAAGTAGATAAACACCCCAGCTGAAGGCCGTATGAGCTGATGATAACCACAGGGACCATCCACTTGCTATTATTACCTTATACAACAGGCTTGTCTCTGAAAAATCTTAGTCAATGGTTATAATATTATACATACAAAGACAGTTTAATTCATCAAGTTTAGACAGGAAAACCAACTCATTACAAATATTAAGGAACACAACATTGATTATATGGATGAGAAACTACATGAATAAGGAAGGAGATGAGGAAGTCGAAGTCTAGAGATGGGGGTGGGGAACACAAAGTGATAGACAAGCTAGGTAGAGAAATCACAGCTTGGCAACAGATGCAAGCACATCTGGCCAACGACCTTGGGCTGCAAGGGAGTTAATATGTGGGAAATTGTTGCCTGTGCCTCTCTATTGCTTTGCTGAGTTTACAGCCAAGCGGCTGGCTATAGGCTTAGTGCCAGTCCTGTTCATCAGACCAGCTACCAGCAAAGTGAGGCAGAGAATAGAAGTAGAATAGATGGCAGAGAGGCAGAAACCTGCTCTGCATTCCTCCACTCATCCGTCAGCGAGTGTGGAAACAGAGGCCTTCTTGGAGAAGTGACTTCTGAATAAGTTTCTGTTGGGTCTAGCTTTCATCTGGACAGCTGCAGCAAAAAGGCAGCTGGGGAGCCACATCTGCTGAGTGTGGAAGGCAATGTTAGGTATCAGTGTGACTAAAGGAATATACAGAAACATGAGTGTACTGATGAAGGGCTTTTCAGAGACCAGTCATGGATCTAACTGGATTAGTTGGAAGAATGTCCCCTTCCCATGGATGGTACAATTTAATCACATGACGGTCCAATAGGAAATTTTCATAAATAGCTGGTCAATCCTCTAACCATTGGGTCAGCCTTGTTTCTGCTGTCTTGGACATCAGTGTTATAGGCTTGCCAGAATTTGGGCTCCAGAATTTATGCCAGCAACCTTCATGGATCTTAGGTTTCTGGCCTTGGGCTATGCTACATCCATCAACTCTCCTGTCTCTGAAGCACTAATGGTTGCTGCACCGGGCCAGGTTTTGGCATCTTGTGACCTCCAGTCTGTGGAACACTTCCTGCTATGGGTGTTCTAGCTTTCATAATCATGTAGTCATATTAGCCTCGTAATAAACTTTCTAATATAGATCAATCAATCTCCCATCCTCTACACACTGCTGGGTCCTCTCTTGTGTAAAGTTTAGATAACACAGAAAGTACATATTAAACAAAGCCACCTAATTTCTCTGTTGGAAAGTCAAGGAAAGCAAGACTAGACGCTAAGTACACCAGGGTGTTTACGCACATGCCTGACACAGGGTTGTCTGATGTCACACTCTGTTCCTCATCACTGTTCTATGACAAGCTTATGCTTATCCACTTCTCAAGGTCTCTGGTTCTCCATCGCACATGGATGAGTTAGCTTCCCTTTCTGTCCACCTTCCCCACAAAACAAGGAGGATTTCTCAGATAATCATGTCATAGAAGGCATGATGGAACAGAACAACGCTCATCATGGTGTCCTGAAAAGAGGCAGGGCAAATACGATAAACCCCCAAAGACATGCTGCCGTCAACCAGCTTCCTCCAGCTAGGACCTACACAGCAATGCACAAGCCTTGCAAGGGACATTTCACATTCAAATCCCGCCACAATGCAGGTGGCCCATACTCCAGGGGAAAGTCACTCACCTGTGTATGGGCATCACAGCTTGGATTTGATGGATTGAAAGAAGAAAACTCACAAAGTTGGGTGGGCTTAAAAGGGCATCTGAAAATAGTTGGGTGAGGGATAAATATGAACAAAATGCATTGTAGGAAATTCTTAAAGAACTAATAAAACATGAGGAAAAGTAATAACAAAATAAATTGAAGAAGTTACAAAACCAATGAGCAAATACAATAAACCACACCATGATGTTGAATGGGTTTTCTTGAAAGGTGGATGTCTGACATATACAGATTATGACATTTCCAGTGACTTCCTGCAGAAGATATTTTGTAATAATATTCTGGCCATGAGCTCTGGCTTCACTGCATGTCCTGACTGAAGTAATGTTTCTGGTGACAAGTTTTTTGTACCCAGGGAATTTAACAAATGGGGAGCACATGGGGGGAGTTCCTGAATGAACTCACACCTGTCTGTGCATGTTGTATTTTTCACCTGGAAGTGAGGAAAATGCTCTCCTGTGACTGCTTCCCAGGGACATGGAAACCGGGGGGGGGGCTGCCTATAGAAAGATTTGGGTTTGCAACATTTACGGTATTCACCAGGCATGAAAATTATGCTTCTTCATCTTAGCCTTGGCTTCGCCAGTTACCCCATGTGGCTTCCGGCAGCAAGTTGGGCTCTCTGCTAGAGTTAAGCTTCTAACTGTACTAATTTTAGTGATTCAGGGAGGAATAGAAGATAACGTAAGAAAAATGTGCTCAAAATATAACCTTCAAATAAAAAAGGAGGCTTCACTACTGCTTCAAAGGCTCATTTCTAACTGTTCCTTCAGGAAATGGTGAAGAGATTGCTGGTTGTTACCTGGTCCCACCCTACCTACCTCCGCCTCATCCTGAAGAAAGCCTTGAGCTGAGCTCCATCTGAAATCCTCTGAGAGTGTGAGGCTGTGCCGGAGATGTACCCGGGCCCCAAGTAAGAAGGGAGATTTCACGTTGGTTATCTCTGAATTCCCGGGTCCTTTAAAGGAGCTGTGTTTCTAATCTGGGCCATCAAGACCTTTGCTTACCCTGGCAGATTAAATCACAGGCCTCCTTATCAGCACAGAGCCGAGAGGAGGCTTGCAAATTGAATATACACTGTGCCTGTGAGCCGCATGACAATCAGACGGACCACACCATTGCTGGTTGCATTTATCGGTGTTCCAGGTGTTGGTCTCACCAGGGTGCCCGCCAGCATGCAGAAGGCAATTAGGTTCCTCAAGCCAAGGATTTAGCAAGAGCTTAGGTTTCAAAGATACTCACACAAGAAAGTTATTTACACTGAAACCTTTCTTGTGGTGAAAATATTAATAGCAAAGGAGAGGGCGGGTGATGGTTCCATGGTCGTGAAAGCTTCTTGCACAGCACTGGAGTTTGGTTCCCAGCAACTGTGTTCCGTGTGTCCCAATGGCCTGTAGCTCCAACTCCAGTGCTTCTGATGCCCTCTTCTGTCCTCTGTGGGCACCTGCGCATATTTGTGAACACACATACACACACGTGTACATGTAAGTACATATAAAATGTGCTCTAAAGAGAGAACTAGATGGGATATGGACTCGCTGCCTGGCGAAGGACTCTTCAAAGACTCTGCTAAGGCCTGAAGACAGACAATGTCTCAGAGAAGCATCCACACTGTGTACTGTGTGTGTCCTCACTGTCTGTGTTCCCATCCCCACTACTCTGATCCGATAAGTGGTACAAGGCAACAGAAAGTTTCGGGTCTTAGCCAGTGAGATCTGACTTCCTGTGAGCGCTTTCATCCACTTCTTTTCCGAGTAAGCTGGAGGATGATTTGCTTGTTTCATTTTGGAAAGCATGGCCTATCCTGGATTTCCTTTCTTTCTAAGACCATATAAAATAGCTATAGAACACATGCCCAGGTGTATGTATTTTGACATGAGCATTCTATGTAGCCCAATCTGGTCTCAACTTTGATTCTTCTGCCTCAGCTTCCTGAGTGTTAATGAATAAAGGGAGACCACCCAAAAGCAGCAATCAATTCATAGTCTCTCTGTTCACAAAGAGATCAGAATCAGATACAAATGACCGAGCCAGGTCAGAGAAGTCAGAGACCCAGAGGCCAGAGCAGGCAGAGGCCAGGAGGTCAGAACAGGTAGAGGTTAGGAGGTCAGAGCAGGCACAGGCCCAGCGGTCGGAGCAGATGGAGACCAGGAGGTCAGAGCAGGTAGAAACCAGGTTGGCCACCATTTTATATCTTCACTCTGCCTCGCTGCTTTTTCTCTGGTTGGGAGAGGAAGGCAGTATTGGTTACAGACGCAAGCAGAAGAGGAACACACCTTTCTAAGCAGCCTTTCCCATCATGCTCAGTGGTTTCTGCTGTGTTGAGGCTCTGGGGAAGGGACATGTGCTGGAAAGCTCCAGACCACCCCACCTCATTTACAGTCTGTAGTGACATATTTATTTACATGTTGGCATGCCAGACTCCTGCTCCCATTATGGTGAAGAGTGAGATAAACAGTGTCTGTCCACCTCCTCTTCTTCCTGTCCTTCCTCCTTCGCAGCTGTGTACGGAGGGACCAGGTCTGGGAACCACAACTGGTTTGTGCCTCTGTCACAACTACAGAGAAGTTACTTAAGGATTCTTTTGCACCCAAGTTCCTCAAGCAGAAGTCAGTCTGTGTCTAGAACAGGAAGGGTTTCAGTAGCTATAGGAGTCGAGAGGAGACTGAATGTTGACCACCTACAGGGCAGGTCGCACTAAACATATTATATGTGCCCCAAAAAGTGCAAATTGGTGTTGGCTAGAACCGAAATTCCCGGCAGAGCTTACTCTCCCTGGAAGGAGAAGTGGGTTATCAAATCTCTGAAAATAAAGAAGAATCAGGTGGTAGGCACCTGAGCCAATTACATAAAAATACTTCCAGAAGCGAAATCAGGAGTTCTCAAATTAGTCGCCAGGGCAACAGCGCCAACCTGATCAGCTGCCAATCCTGGGAAAGAGAGTTGGGAGGGAGGAGGGAAGACCTTTTGGCGCACAGTCTCCTGCCCAAGCCTTTGCTTGGATGACCTGGTTTCCATGGTACCAAGAGGAAGAACTGAGCCAGCAAGCAGGTGCCCGAGAATCACATGAAATTGTTAGCATTGGTCAGTTCGTAATTCTGAAGATGCTTGAGCTGGGTGAGGCTTAAGGACAGTAGGCACACAGCCAGGGTGAAGGGGCAGAGTAGACAGTGCACAACTTGCGCTGCTTTACCCCTGTGGCAGTCACTGTTTCTTGAAACTATGACCATGGGATTTGGACTCTGCAAACTCCTTATGAGCATCATGGACACCAGAAGGTTTGAAAAGAATAGGCTTGCTAATCTTTGTTTATCCCATCACTGTGCCCTTTTAATTCCTATTCCTATGACTTTCATCCAGGTAGTGACTCTTCCCTTTTGGACCTACAATTCTTTTTTTCTTACATCCTAGCCACAATTTCCCCTCCCTCCTCTGCTCTCATTCCCCCCCCCCGAACCCCTATCTGTACCTAAACACCCAATCCACTCCTCCTCCATTTCTGTTCAAGAAAGGGCAGGTCTCTGATGGATATCAACAAAACATAGCATATCAAGTTGCACTAAGACTAAACACCACCCCATGTATTAAGGGTGGGCAAATCAACCCAGTATGAGGAATAGGGTCTCAAGAGCCAGTAAAAGAGTCAGAGGCAGCCCCTGCTCCCACTGTTAGGAGTCCCACAAGAAGACCAAGCTACATAACTGTAACATATATGCATAGGCCTAAGTCAGTCCCATGCAGGCTCCCTGGTTGTTGGTTCAGTCTCTTTTAGCCCTTATGAGCCCAGGTTAGTTTATTCTGTGGGTTGTGTGTGTGTGTGTGTGTGTGTGTGTGTGTGTGTGATGTCCTTGACCTCTCTGACTCCTGCATTCTTTTCTCTCAATCTTCTGCAGGATTGCCCAAGCTCCACCTAATGTTTGGCTGTGGGTCTGTATATGTTTCCATCAGTTGCTGGATGAAGCCTCTACTAACCATAGTGAATATTGCCTGTGACCAGGTAAGACTTTAACTAGGGGGAGTAGGAAACCATCATAGCCACATAACCTTCAACCTACAGTGTGTCTTGTTGATGGACTGTGCTGGGGTAAAAGTGTCCCAAAAATTGAGGGAGTGGCCAACCAATGACTAGCCTAGCCTAAAACCCATGTCAGGAGAGTAAGCCCACCCCTGACACTGCCTGGTTCACCAGGACCCCCGGCTGGATGACCCAGAGATGTAGGATAGAACCAAACAGGATGGAGGGGAAAATGTTAGTGTAATGATGCCTAAGGACGTTATGCTATACTCACGAATGGGTGCCTAGCCCAGTTGCACCTGCAATTCTTATAGAAACTGCTGGAATCTGGGCTAACTTTACCAATGCTCAGCAAAGTAGTCTCAGAAAACCCTGTCAAGGACATGCAGGCCCAGTCTGAGTCTAAGACCCAGCTGTATGAGTTTGTTAGCATACCTCCATCAGGAGTAAGACAGGCCTCAGGAGGTAAACAAAATGCCACACA
The DNA here is from genome assembly GCA_001685095.1 of Ellobius talpinus. Classification (NCBI taxonomy): domain Eukaryota; kingdom Metazoa; phylum Chordata; class Mammalia; order Rodentia; family Cricetidae; genus Ellobius; species Ellobius talpinus. The sequence continues at coordinate 6,526 of LOJH01003112.1, read as the reverse complement.
TCTGGGAGGACAGAAACTCAGAAGATTCTTGAGAGTCCCTCCCCAGCAGTACAAAAGGCTTAAGCAACCACTAGGGTTAGGGACTTTGACCCGTCGAGCTTCAGTAAGAAGCCATATTGGACTGCCAAGCTGCCTTCAAGCTGTGCAGAGAGCTCCAGCATCCCAGCTCTATGTAGTCATAACCAGAGCTTCAGAGGAGCTTCAGTGATGGGGTTGCTTTTGAGTCATCTCTGCTCCTGCTAAGGAGCATTTCACCCCTACTCCTGTTAGACACTCCTCACCCATACGCCTCTAAGCAACTCCTGGCCCATATGTCTGTTAGTAACCCTAATAAAAATTCACTGGCCCACTTAGATAGACTGTGGTACAATTGTTACTTTGTCTGTCCCGTGCTCCATTTCTGGGGTGAACAGACCTGTGTGTTTCATCTCTCCAGGCAAAGTCTGTCGTAGAAGCCTGGATTCCAGGACTATTGAGCTCCCTCTGTTATCTAGAGATAGCAGTCTCACACATAGTGGCCTGTTCTTAGAGTCTGGGGCTTTAGCTCAAACTAGTCTTTTCTCCAAGTTCCAGTAACTCCATTCTCCTGCCTTTGTTTCCCATGCCAATCAAGGGGCCTGCTTCCTAATCAGTTGTCACCATACCATGTCCTATTTACTTTGTAATTTCTCAGTGAACTTTCCTCACGGTTACCAGAGATTTATCACACTCTATGTTCATAACAACTGCTAGTTTGCTTTTCATATCCTGTTCATAGCTACTAAATTTGGTCCCCAAACCCAAACCTTTGAAGACCAGTTGTTATGGAATATTATCTTAAGCTGTGTTATATTTGTTTATCCTGTGGAACATTTATTTAATGCTGCAAAGATGTGTTGCATTCTTTTATGTTGCATTTGTTTAACTCTGTGACCCTGTGTTTCTCTGACTGTCTAAAACACCCGATTGGTCTAATAAAGAGCTAAACGGCCAGTAGCTAGGCAGGAGAGAGATAGGTGGGGCTGCCTGGCAGAGAGAATAAATAGGAGGAGAAATCTGGGAGAAGATCAAGGATCGAGAAAAGGAGAGGAGGCTATCAGGGGCCAGTCACCGAGCTACACAGCAAGGCATGGGGTAAGCAATAAAGGATGGTAAATAGGATAAAGATAAAAGCCCAGAGGCAAAATATAGACAGAATAATTTAAGAAAAACTGGCTAGAAACAAGCCAAGCTAAGGCCAGGCATTAATAAGAAAGAATAAACCTTCATGTGAGGTAGGTGGTGCCCCCCCAATAATAAAAGGGTTAAAAAAAGACAACAAAAACTAATCTTGTAGGTAAATTTGGGACAGCCTGGAGTTTTCACAGAGTTAAGTTTCTTGAGAGTAAGATGCTGGGTTTGTGTGGCAGACAAGCACACCACAGACCATCAGGTTGTTGCCTGCTGTGCTTCTGCAATGCTCCGCCTCCTCATGGGGCTCGTTCACATGAGACCTCAGCTTTTTGGGCCTCTTGGGGGAGAACATGCTAACTGCTTAAGTTAGCTACTTTCCTATTGTTGGAATAAAACGCCACGATCAAGGCAGCAGATAGGAGGGAGGTTTTCTTTTTGGCTTAGGGTGCCAAAAGGATAGAGTCCATCACTATTGTTCCATGGCAGCAAGAACAGTGGAGACCTCTAATGTCACAAGCTGCAAATAAGGAGCAGAAAGAGCATACTAGAAGTGACACCTGACTTTTTAAAATTGTTTTCTTTTGTTTTTTGAAGCTGGAATTGTATCACATCTCTCCCTCCATTCTGCACATCCCTTTCCATCTCTCTGTTTAATCTCACTTGTGTGTCTATGATCTCAAGGTTTCCCAGAGGTAGAAGGCAAGTTTCCCTATTGCTGAAGATACTAGACACTTGGGACACAGGACCCAGAGGGCCTGGGATGGATCTGACCTGAAAGGAATAGAAAACATTTCATCCTTTAAAGACACTTGTTAAGAAACAAACATTGTAAAAGCTTCAGAAAGTCCCAGAAATTGACCAGATTCACTAGGCCCTCCTTCCCCAAATGAAGATAAGCAGGAAGAATTCCTGGGATATGTTCTCAGACTGGCTGAGATGCTTGCATCTGGGTCAGACCAGACCAGCTGCCTGGAAGAGACTCAGACCAGCAGAGCCTCCTGGAAAGGACTCTCTCCAACCTGCAGTCTCTGCAGTGGGAGCCATGTTCCCAGCTTTTGTGAGCTATTGCCCATGCTGGGGGGGGGGGCTTTNGAGCTATTGCCCATGCTGGGGGGGGGCTTTTGCTTTTGCAGCTGCATCTAAAACACTTGTGCTCCTGTCAGTAAGCCCTCATCCTCACATATGTAAATGACCCAAGAAAGCCGGCTTACTAAGTTAGACTTTGGTGGTATCCATATATTGCTCTGTTTCGGTTCTCTGTTTGGGGTAAGTAGATATTGTTCGTGTATCCCCAGAAATGTGTCTCACCACCGCTCCTTCCAGCTTCTTTCTTTGAGGAGCAGAGTAAAACCCATTCTTAATCAGATCTGATTTTTCTCTTTTATCTATTCCTGGCTTCTAGTGTCTTCCTCCTGATGCACAGAGGAGGACTTTCCTTTGACACCCTCTTCATTCCTGTTGGAATAACATAACCATTTTGCCCCAGTATTTTCTGTTTGGTGATGGGATCTTGCTTTGAAGTCTATGCTGACCTCAGACTTGAAGCAACCCTCTTTCTTTGATCATTGTCTCCTGAGATTTACCGGCATGCACCACAACCAAACTAGATCTTGATCTTTGCATCCATGGCATCTACTTGTCCCACTCCTCATGTACCACCTATGTGTGTGTTTCTCTCTGTGTGTGCTCGTGTGTGTGTGTGTGTGTGTGTGTGTGAGAGAGAGAGAGAGAGAGAGTGAGTGTGCACGTGCATGCACATGACCTACCTTGTCTTGTTTTGAGATAGGGTCTTTCACTTGGCCTGGAGTTCTCTAGTGGGCTAGGCTGATTGATTAGCAGTCTGCAGGGGTCTACTGTCTGAGTGCATGTACCATCATGCTCAGGAATGTGGTTCTAGACATCAGAGTCAGGGTTTCATGTTTGTACGGCAACGTTAGTGAGCAAGATTTCTCTGCATCTCTCTACTTGATGTTTAAGTTGTAGTTTTAACAAGGAGGGAAGAAGCGTCTGTCTCCCTTGCAGGCTCTGTCAGTGTCTGACATCTCCACCAGACATCCTTACAGCCCTTTCGGGTGTTCATCACGCTCCGAATCTCACAGTGGTTGAGAACCCTGAGAGTCCTGCACACAGCCTGAAAAGACTGGGAGCAACAGAGCAGGGAGCAGCAGGCAGGGCTGGCGATCAGAGGAGGAACATACAGCTTCCTTGGCAAGGTACTCAGCAGATGATGTGAGGTAAGAAAGCCCATACTCATTGACTCAACCCAGCTGTTAGCCAGGTAGTCCCAAATTCTGCCAAACAGCCAGGATAGAGTGCAGGCTGAGATGTTTTTCTCCCTGATTCTGGAAGATGTTTAAGATGTAAGACTCTGTGCCTTGACTTTTCTGTATGCCCTGCTGTTTAAGCAGGCATAACACAGACACATGCTACATAAACGCAGATGTTAGAACTTGCTGGAATGCACTGTTAATTTTGTAGACTGGGAATGAACAAGGTTTCAGTGTATTCAAAAGCCCACAGCGGACTGCAGACTGGTGGTTCTGACCCACATGGGCATACACTTGCTATGCCCTACAAGTGAGTTATCTAAACCAACCTGATGCTGTCCCAATTGCCTGTTTTGCTAGGAAGCCTGATAAACCAGTTTTTGTTTTTGTTTTTTTTAAATCTCACAATAGTTATTTATTATTATTTCATCTGAAGGCACAGGAAGAAATTGTATGTCTTTGTACTGGTTCATTGCCTGGAAGCAGCTATTTCTTTATTAACATATAAAAGACTTAGACCTAATTCTTACTTTCAGATGAACTAAGTTATTTTAAGATCAAACTAAAAACACCACTTTTGAGAAAGGCTCTCCTGAGAAACAGAGACAGCTGGTATATAACAGTTTCATGAGGGGAGAGAGATTGGTGTCCCTCTTGAACTTATTCCACATTTAAAATGCTCCATTCTGTTTAGCATGTAAAACATTTTCAGAATATTCTTGGGAAAGCACAGAAGCAAAGCAAGAGGGAGTAAGTACCTGAAAGGCTTTTATGGCCTCCATCTCACATCTTCTTTAATCTCCAAACCTAGGATGCTTGTACTCTTCAAGCAGACTGACAACTTGAAATTAGAAATGATTGAGGCATCCAGAGTTTTCTCTGGGGTCAGAGGATGTGTCTTCCTGTGCATATGAACAGTGTCAAATTAGATGCTTTTGTTCATGACCCAAATCCTACAACGATTACACTAACTGTCCGATGTTCTTACTTACAACTGACGACTGTGCACGTTCACTCTTCTGTGCCGAGGAAGCACTAAGGCACAAAACTAGCTTTTTACCCAATAAGTGAAAAGTGTTAAAATGAATGAAGGGATATCTGACATTTTAGCTCACAGTGAGCGAGCTCTTTCCTGTCCACAAAGCAACACCAAAGTTCTCTCACCAGAGGCTTACAAGAGCATTTTGAAGCAGGTACAGTGTAATCTACATTCCATCACTTAAGATTTCCAGCAATTGAGAGTAATTTCCCTAAGATCCTAGCTCTGCTGACACGGGAGTAGTTCCTTCTGACTCAGCTGTTGAATTCTGGAACATCAAACTGCCTGGATTTGCCTGACTGGATAAACTCCACTGAGGATATTTAATAATAATAAAAAAATCTCCTTTGATTTCTTACCCTTGTTGATGCCTGTCCAACTAAGTTTCTTTCTTCAGTGCAGGCCACTAAGTTTTAAGACACTGTGTATTCAGCAATAGAAAAAGCAATATTAGTCACTGAGGCAGGAGAGCAGACAGAAGAGTGGAGGAGATTTCAGAGGACAGTGTACAGGGAAGCCAGTTTGCAGAGGAAGTCTGAAAGTGCTACATTATTTGGACTTCATTTAGCCTAGAGAGCGTGCTAGACTGGGGGAGGTCGTGCTCATGGCTCATGGCTGTGGGAGATTCCACTCATGGCTGGGGAAGGTGCTTGTTTGTATCTCAGCAGAGTAGGATGCACTATTCATCTAGACTGAAGCTTTTTTCTATTCCCTCTTTTGTTCAGTCTGGTCCTCCAGCCCCTAGGATGGTATCACCCATGTTCAGAGAAGATTTGTTAAACTTCCCTCTGGACCTGGGCAGTGGTGGTATATGCCTTTAATCCCAGCACTCCAGAGACAGAGGCAGGCATATCTCTGTGAGTTTGAGGCCAGCATGGTCTACAGAGTGAGTTTCAGGACAGCCAGGACTATTTCATAGAGAAACCCCTACCTCAAAAAACAAAAACAAAAACAAAATAAAACAAACAAACAAAACCCTTCCCATTGGAAATACCATTAAAGACATGCCCAAAGGTATGTGTCCTAGGTGATTCTAAAGCTAGTCAAATAGATAAAGACAAAGAACTTCTCATTACAGGAAAAGCTTCACATTATTTATCATTAGAGCTAAAGGATTGCACAAAGAATTTTGGCCTTAGGCTGAACCTCTGACACTCTGACTATGGCAAAGTGAGATGATACACAAATCCATGGGCCACAGGTTCTAGATGAGATGGACTTAGGATTTCCCGTGTCCTCCACGGGATAACATGGGTAGCAGCAGTTCACATCAGAGCTCAGGAGTGAAGGCAGATAATCACAAGTATTGACAATACAGCTATGTTAACCATGTGTTCAGTACATAAGGACAAGCCCTCAGCAGCACAGGAATAGAAGAGGGACCACTGAGTAGGCTAACTAATCATTCAATTGACTTTTCCATTTGAGGGAGTAAAGCTTCATTCTCTGGGGTTAGCAAAAAAGGCCAACACACACACACACACACACACACACACACACACACACATACACACACCTTCAAGGTCTTTCTACTATCTTTTACTTTATCACACAAACATGCTTTTTTCCCACTAACTAACCTCTATCATAATCCCTTACTAGGTTTGTTAGAAATCCTTAATCATCAAAATTCTATTTAAACTAACACTGTAATTGTATACAATCATTACTTCAGTTAAACAGTACAGCTTAAGAGGAAATCATCTTCATAATAATCCACAAGTAAAAATGCACAGTAGAACAGGATATTTCCATGAGATAATGACACTACATTAAAGGCAGTGGGGATTCCCTGTACCCATTCACACCATACCAGATATCAGACAAAAATGGCAGTGGCAAACATGTAAAGGCACACCTGTAGCAGGAGACATTCTGGAGCTGAAGTCCTTGGGGTCTTGCCTATCTGAGATTCATCCATCAGAGTCTTGCATTCTGGTGAGCTGAACTCCTGAAGCTCAGTTGCCACCTGGTATAGGAAGGTTATTTGTCTATGTGTTACTTTCATTGGTTTATAAAGAAACTGCCTTGGCCTTTCGATAGGCCAGCCCTTAGGTGGGTGGAGTAG